>UZAN01060516.1:0-10570 GCA_900618425.1 Echinostoma caproni
CACCTTCCATATAACTGTGAAAAGCTATTCTAAATACTATTCGAATCCTTTCAGGCTAAGATCATCCTCGACGAGAACGAAATAAAACTTTTCTTTTTGTCAGCTTTCGAAGTGTAACATAGTAAAATTTTTAACCAGCTAAACTCCGTCAATAGAAATTGCAACTTCCATATAACTGTCAAAAGCTATTCTGTATAATATTCGGAAAGTGGCGCTTAAGATCTTCTCAGACTAAAAGGAACTAAAACAAGATTCCGTTCACTTTCGAAGTGTCCTATTTTGACATTTTGAAACGAGCTAAACTCCATGAATAAAAACTGTATCTTCCATAAAACTCTCAAAAGCTATTCTAACTACTATTCGAATCCCTTCAGCCTAAGATCATCCACGACTAATACGAAATAAAACTGACCTATTGCCAGCTTTCTATGTGTCCCATAATGTAGTTTATAAACGAGCTACAATCCATCAATAACAACTGCACCTTCCATATAACATTCAAAAGGTTTTCCAAATACTATTCGAATCATTTCAGCTTTAGATAATCCCCGATGAATACGAAGGAAGGTAACTTTTTGTCAGCTTCCGAAGTGTCCCACAGTGTAGTTTCCAAACGACCCACACTCCATCACTAAGAACTGCATCTTCCATTTAACTGTCAAACGCTTTTCTACATAATATTGGAATGCTTTTAGCCTGGGAACATCTCCGACGAATACGGAATAAAACTAACTTTATTTCAGCTTTCCGAGTGTCTTATAGTGAGAGATTAAAGCGAGCTACAGTCCATCGATAACAACTGCAACTTGGATATAAATCTCACAAGCTATTCCACATACTATTCGGAAAATTTCAGCCTAAAATCATCCCCGAATAGTACTAAATGAAAGTGAATTAATGTCAGCTTTCGAATTGTCCCATAAGGAAGTTTATAAGCGAGCTACACTCCACCAACAAAACTGCACCTTCCATATAACTGCCAAAAGCTTTTCTAAATACTATTCTGGATATTTTCACCCTAGAATCAGCCCCGACTAATACGAAATAAAACTGACTTAATGTCAACTTTCGTTTAGTACCATAGTGAGACATAAAAACGAGGAAACGTCCATCGATATCAACTGCAGCTTGCATATCTGTCAAAAGCTATTCTCAATATTATTCGGAAACTTTCAGCCTAAGATCATCTTCGACTAATACGAAATAAAACTAACTTACTGTCAGCTTTCGAAGTGCCCCATAGTGAGATTTAAAACGGGCTGAATCCATCCATAACAACGGCACCTTCCATAAAACTGTCAAATATTATTCTAAATACTAATTGAATCCATTCAGCCTAAGATCATCCACGACTAATACAAAATAAAACTAACTTATTGTCAGATTTCGAAGTGTCCCATTTTGAGATTTTAATACGAGCTACACTCCATCAATAACAACTGCACCTTCAATATAACTGTCAAAAGCTATTCTAAATACTGTTCAGAAAATTTCAACCTAAGATCATCCCCGAATAATACGAAATAAACTTGACATCTTGTCAGCTTTCGTTTAGTCCCATCGTGGGATATTAAAACGAGGAAAACTCCATCGATATCAACTGCAGCTGGCATATTTCTGTCAAAAGCTATTCTAAATACCATTCGGAAACTTTCAGCCTAAGATCATCCCCGACTAATACGAAATAAAAACCAACTTTTTGTCAGCTTTAGTTTGGTCCCATATTGAAATAATAAAACGAGCTAAACTCCATCGATAACAACTGCACGTTCCATATAAATATCACAAGCAATTCTAAATACTATTCTAATCCATTCAGCCTAAGATCATCCACGACTAACACGAAATAAAATTAACTTATTGTCAGCTTCGAAGTGTCCCATAGTTTTGTTTCTAAACGAGCTACACTCCATCAATAACAACTGCACGTTCTATATAACTTTTAAAAGTTATTCTAAATAATATTCGGAAGGTTTAGCTTAGGATTTTCCCAGGCTAATAGGAAATAAAACTAACTTCTGTCAGCTTTCAAAGTGCCCCATTAAGGGATTTTAAAATGAGCTTAACACCATCAATAACAACTGCACCTTACATATACATCTCAAAGGCTATTCTAGATACTATTCGGAAACTTTCAGCCTAAGATCATCCCCGACTAATACGAAATTATTCTAACTTTCTTTACGCTTTCGATGTGTCCCATGGTGAGAAATTAAAACGAGCTAAACTCCATCGATAACAACTGCACGTTACATACACTTCTCATTCTAAATATATTTCGAATCCTTTCTACTGAGATCATTCCCGAATAACACGAAATAAAACCAACTTTTTGTCAGCTTTCGAAGTGTCCCGTATTGAGATTTTAAAACGATCTAAACTCCATCATTGAAAACTGCACGTTTCATATAACTCTCACATGCTATTCAAATACTATTCGGGAACTTTCAGCTTAAGACCATCCCCGACTAATACGAAAGAAACAAACTCTTTGTCAGCTTTCGAAGTGTCTTGTAGTGAGATTTTAAAACGAGGTAAACTCCATCAATAACAACTACACCTTCCATATAACTGTGAAAAGCTATTCTAAATACTATTCGAATCCTTTCAGGCTAAGATCATCCTCGACGAGAACGAAATAAAACTTTTCTTTTTGTCAGCTTTCGAAGTGTAACATAGTAAAATTTTTAACCAGCTAAACTCCGTCAATAGAAATTGCAACTTCCATATAACTGTCAAAAGCTATTCTGTATAATATTCGGAAAGTGGCGCTTAAGATCTTCTCAGACTAAAAGGAACTAAAACAAGATTCCGTTCACTTTCGAAGTGTCCTATTTTGACATTTTGAAACGAGCTAAACTCCATGAATAAAAACTGTATCTTCCATAAAACTCTCAAAAGCTATTCTAACTACTATTCGAAACCCTTCAGCCTAAGATCATCCACGACTAATACGAAATAAAACTGACCTATTGCCAGCTTTCTATGTGTCCCATAATGTAGTTTATAAACGAGCTACAATCCATCAATAACANCCCCCGACAATGGCGAAATAAAACCAAATTTTGTCAGCTTTCGAAGTGTCACGAGGTGTAGTTTCCAAACGAGCTACACTCCATCATTAATAACTGCACATTCCATCTAACTGTCAAAAGCTATTCTAAATGCTAGTCGGGAACGTTCAGCCTAACGTCATCACCGACTAATACGAAATAAAACTAACATTTTATCAGCTTTCGAACTGTCACATAGTACGATTTTGAAACGAGCTAAACTCCTTCAAAAACAACTGCACCTTCCATATAACTGTCAAAAGCTATTATAAATACCATTCGAAAATTTTCAGCCTCAGATCATCCCCGACGAGAACGAAATAAAAATAACTCATTGTCAGCTTTCGAAGTGTCCCATAGTTAGATATTAAAACGAGCTAAATTCCATCGATAACAACTGTATCTTCCATAGAACTTTCAACAGCTATTTCAAATACCAATCGGAAATTTTCAGCCTAAGATCATTTCCGAGAAATATGAAACAAAACTTACATTGTATCACTATTCGAAATGTCCGGTAGTGTAGTACATGAACGAGTTACACTCCGTCAATAACAATTGCATCTTCCATATATCTGTCAAAAGATAATCTGAAGAATATTCGGGAGGTTTAGCTTTAGAACTTCCCAGAACAATAGGAAATAAAACTCACTTCTGTCCGCTTTCTAAGTGTCCCATTGTGAGATTTAAAAACGAGCCGAACTCCATCCTTACACATGTACGTTGCATAAAACTCTCACAAGCTGTTTTAAATACTATCGGAAAAAATCAGCCCAAGGTCATCCACGACTAATGCGAAATAAAACTAACGTTTGGTCAGCTTTCGGAGTGTCACAAAGTAAGATTTTGAAACGAGCTCAACTCCGTCGATGACAAATGCACCATCCATAAATCTGTCAAAAGCTATTCTAAATACTATCCGGAAACTTTCTGCCTGAGATCATCCACGACTAATACGATATAAAACTTACTTATGTCAGCTTTCGAAGTGTCCCGTAGTGAGACGTTAAAACCAGGTAACCTCCATCAATAACAACTGCACCTTCCACATTGCTGTCAAAAACTATTCTAAATACTATTCGGAAACATTCAGCCCGAGATCATGCCCAAAAAATACGAAATAAAACTTATTTTTTTTCAGCTTACGAAGTAGACCATAGTGAGATATTCAAACCAGCTAAACTCCATGAATACCAATTGCATCTTCCATATAACTCACACAAGCTATTCTAAATACTATTCAGCCTGAGATCATCCCCGACTAATACGAAACGAAAATAACTTATTGTCAGCTTTCGAGGTGTCCCATAGTTAGATTTTAAAACAAGCTAAACTCCATCAATATCAACTGCACCTTCCATATATCCGTCAAAATGTATTCCAAATACTATTCGGAAACATTCAGTCGAAGATCATCCCCGACTAAAACGAACTCAAACGAACTGTTTGTCAGCTTTCGAGGTGTCTTATATTTAGGTTGTAAAACAAGCTAAACTCCATCAATAACAACTGCACCTTCCATAAAACTGTCAAAAGGTATTCTAAATACTAATCGGCAAAATATAGCCCAAGATTTTCCCCGACTAATACGAATTCAGACTAACTGTTCGTCAGCTTTCGAAGTGTCCCGCAGTGAGATTTTAAAACGAGCTAAACTCCATCAATAACAATTGCACCTTCCATATAACTGTCATAAGCAATTCTAAATATTAATCGAATCATTTCAGCCTATGAACATCCGCGAAGAGTACGAAATAAAACTAACCTTTTGTCAGCTTTCATAGTTACATATAAAAACGAGCCAAACACCATCAATCACAACTGGAACTTCAATATAACTCTCAAAAGCTATTCCTAATACTATTCAGAAACGTTCAGCCTAAGATCATCCACGACCAATACGAAATAAAACGTACGTTGTAATCAGCTTTCGAAGTGTCCCGCAAGTATATTTTCAAACGAGCTAAACTTGATCAATAACAACTGCACCTTCCATATAAATGTCAAAATGTATTCCAAATACTATTCGGAAATAATCAGCCTAGAATGATCCGACTAATAGGAAATAAAGCTAAATTTTGTCCGCTTTAATATGGTCCCATAGTGAATTTTCAAAACGGGCTAAACTCCATCAATCGCCACTGCACCTTACATATAACTGTCAAGAGTTATTCTAAATACTATTCGGAGGCTTTCAGCCTAAGTACTTCCCCGACAAATAGAAAAGAAACTTACTATTTGTCAGCTTCGTTTGGTCCCATAGTGAAATTTTAAAACGAGCTAAACTCCATCAATAACAACTGCACCTTCAATATAACTGTCAAAAGCTATTCTAAATGCCATTCGGAAACAATCAGAGAAAGATCATCTGCGACTAATAGAAAATAAATCAAGCTTTCTCTCCGCTTTATTTTGGTCCCATATTGAGATTTTAAAACGGGCTAAGCTTTTCATTCACAACTGCAAATTCGTGATAAAAATCAAGAGCTATTCTAAATACTAATCGCAAACTTTCAGCTTAAGTTCATCACCGACTAATAGGAAATAAAACTAACTTTTTGTCAACTTTCGTTTGGTCCAACATTGCAATTTATAACGATCCGAACTCCATGGACAACAACTGCACCTTCCATATATCTGTCAAAACCAATTCCAAATACTATTCGTAAAATTTCAGCCTAAGATCACCTTCGACTAATAGGGAATAAAACTGACTTTTTGTCAGCTATCATTTGATCCCATAGTGAAAGTTTAAAACGAGCTAAATTCCATCAATTACAACTGCACCTTCCATATAACTGCCAAACGATATTCTATATACTGTTCCGAAAAGTTCAGCCTAAGACCATCCCCGACTAATAGGAAATAAAAGTAACATTTTGACAGTTTTCGTTTGGTCCCTTGGTGAAATTTTAAAACGAGCTAAACTCCATCAATTACAACTGCATCTTCCATATAACTGTCAAAAGCTATTCTAAATACCATTCGGAAACTATCAGCCAAAGATCATCCCCGACTAATAGAAAATAAATCTAGCTCTTTTGAGCTTTCCATTGGTCCCATAGTGAGATTTTAAAACGGGCTAAACTCCATCATTTACAACTGCAACTTCGATATAAATGTCAAGAGCATTTCTAAATACTAATCGGAAACTTTCAGCTTATGTTCATCACCGACTAATAGGAAATAAAACTAACGTTTTGTCAGCTTCGTTTCGTACAATACTGGAATAGAAAACGAGCTAAACTCCATCAGTTACAACCGCACCTTCCATATAATTGTCAAATGATATTATAAATGCCATTGGTAAACTTTCAGCCTAGGATCATCCCCGACTACAAGAAACAAAACGAACATTTTGTCCGCTTTAATTTGGTCCAACAGTGAGATTTATAACGATCTAAACTCCATCAATAACAACTGCAAATTCCATATAATTGTCAAAAGCTATTCTAAATACCATTCGGAAACTATCAGCCTAAGATCATCCCCGACTAATAGGAAATAAATCTAACGATTCGTCAAATTTCGATTGGTCCAGCAGTGAAATATATAACGATCTAAGATCCATCGTTAACAACTACACTTTCCACATAATTGTCAAAAGCACTTCTAAATACTATTCGGAAACTTTCAGCCTAAGATCGTCCCCGACTAATAGGAAATAAAACCTACCTATTTGTCAGCTTTCGTTTGGTCTCATAGTGGACGGGTAAAACGAGATAAACTCCATCAATAACAACTGCAACTTCCATATAACTGTCGAAAGCCATTCTAAACACTATTCGTAAGCTTTCAGTCTGAGATCATCCCCGACCAAAAGGAAATAAAACTAACGTTTTGTCAGCTTCGTTTGTTCCCATAGTGAAATTTTAAAACGAGCTAAACTCCATGAAATACCGGTGAGAATTCCATATAATTGTCAAAAGCTATTCTAAATACCATTCGGAAACATTCAACCTAAGATCATAACCGACTAATATGAAATAAAAAATAACTCTTTGTCAGCTTTCGTTTGTTCTCATAGTGAGATTTTAAAACGAGCCAAACTCCATCAACAACAACTGCGTCTTCCATAAAACTGTGAAAAGCTCTTCTAAATACTATTGGGAAACTTTCAGCCTAAGATCATCCCCGACTAATCGGACATAAAACTGAATTTTTCTCAGCTTTCGTTTGGTCACATCGTGAAATTTTAATACGAGCTAAACTCCATGAAATACAGGTGAGAGTTCCATATACTTGTCAAAAGCTATTCTAAACTATTCGGAAATTTCAGCCTAAGATCGTCCCCGACTAATAGGAAATAAAACTAACTTTTTGTTTGATTTCGTTTGGTCACACAGTGAAATTTTAAAACGAGCTAAACTCCATGAATTACAACTGCACATTCTATAAAACTGTCAAAAGCTATTCTAAATACTATTCGGAAATATTCACCTAAGATCATCCGCGACTAACTGGAAATAAAAACCAACGTTTTGTCAGTTTGCGTTTCGTCCTACAGTGAAATTTTAAAACGAGATGAACTCCATCAATAACAACTGCACCTTCCGTATCACTGTCAAATGCTAATTTTAATACTATTTGGAAATTTTCAGCTCAAGATCGTCCACGACGAAATGGAAATAGAACACATTTTTGTCTGCTTCACTTTGGTTCCACAGTGAAATTTTAAAACGAGCTAAACTCCCGCAATTACTGCTGTATCTTCTATATAATTGTCAAAAGCTATTCTAAATACTATTCGGAGAATTTCAGCCTCCGATCGTCCCCGATTATTTGTAAATAAATCTAACTTTTTGTCAGTTTGCGTTCGGTCCCACAGTGAAATTGTTAAATGAGCTAAACTCCATCAATAACAGCTGCACCTTCCATATAACTGTCAAAAGCTATTCTGAATACTCTTTGCAAAATTTCAGCCTAAGATCATCGCCGACTAACAAGAAAAAACTGACATTTTGTCAGCTTTCGTTTGGTCCCATAGTGTAGTTTTAAAACGGGCTAAAATGTATCAAACACAATTGCACATTCCATTTACCTGTCATATCTTTCGTAAATACTATTCAGAAACGTTCAGCCTAAGATCATCCCAGGTTCATAGCAAATAAAACTCACTTTTTGTCACCTTTCGTTTGGTCCCATAGTGAAAACTTAACACGAGTTAATTCGATCAATAACAATTGCACCTTCCATATAAATGTCAGAAGCTATTCTAAATACTATTCGGAAACTTCCAGCCTAAGATCATTCGCGACTTATAGTTAATAAAACTGCCATTTTCTCGACTTTCGTTTGGTCCCATAGTGAAATTTTAAAACGAGCTAAACTCCATCAATTACAACTGCACCTTCCATATAACGGCCAAAAGCTATTCTGAATACTATTCGGAAGGTTTCAGCCTAAGATCATCCCCGACTAATAGGAAATAATACTGCCTTTTTCTCCGCTTTCGTTTGGTCCCATAGTGGAATTTCAAAACGACCTAAACTACGTAAGTTGCAACCACACGTTCCATATAAATGTCAAAGTTTATTCTAAATACCACCGTTAAATTTCAGCTCTGGATCAAGCCGGCTAATAGGAAATAAAACTAACTTTTTTCAAACTTCGGTTGGTCCAACATTGAAATTTATAACGATCTAAACTCCATCAATAACAACTGCAAATTCCATATCACTGTCGAAATCTATTCTAAACACTATTCGTAAGCTTCCAGCCTGAGATCATCCCCGACCAAAAGGAAATAAAACTAACATTTTGTCACGTTCGTTTGGTCACATAGTGAAATTTTAAAACGAGCTAAACTACATCATTAACAACTGCACCTTCCACATAATTGTCAAAAGCACTTCTAAATACTATTCGGAAACTTTCAGCCTAAGATCGTCCCCGACTAATAGGAAATAAAACCTACCTATTTGTCAGCTTTCGTTTGGTCTCATAGTGGACGGGTAAAACGAGATAAACTCCATCAATAACAACTGCAACTTCCGTATAACTGTCAAAAGCTATTCTAAATACCATTCGGAAACTATCAGCCAAAGATCATCCCCGACCAAAAGGAAATAAAACTAACGTTTTGTCAGCTTCGTTTGTTCCCATAATGAAATTTTAAAACGAGCTAAACTCCATGAAATACCGGTGAGAATTCCATATAATTGTCAAAAGCTATTCTAAATACCATTCGGAAACATTCAACCTAAGATCATAACCGACTAATATGAAATAAAAAATAACTCTTTGTCAGCTTTCGTTTGTTCTCATAGTGAGATTTTAAAACGAGCCAAACTCCATCAACAACAACTGTGTCTTCCATAAAACTGTGAAAAGCTCTTCTAAATACTATTGGGAAACTTTCAGCCTACGATCATCTCCGACTATTTGGAAATAAAACTAACGTTTTGTCAGTTTGCGTTTCGTCCTACAGTGAAATTTTAAAACGAGATGAACTCCATCAATAACAACTGCACCTTCCGTATCACTGTCAAATGCCATTCTTAATACTATTCGGAAACTCTCAGCCTATAATCATCCCCGATTAATAGGAAATTAATTTAATTTTTTGTCACCTTTCGTTTGGTCCAATAGTGAAATTTCAAAACGAGATGAACTCCATCAATAACAACTGCAACTTCCGTATCACTGTCAAATGCTATTCTAAATACTATTTGGAAACTTGCAGCCCAAGATCGTCCACGACGAAATGGAAATAGAACACATTTTTTTTGTGCTTCACTTTGGTTCCACAGTGAAATTTTAAAACGTGCTAAATTCCCGCAATTACTGCTGTATCTTCTATATAATTGTCAAAAGGTATTCTAAATACTATTCGGAAAATTTCGACCTCCGATCGTCCCCGATTATTTGTAAATAAATCTAACTTTTTGTCAGTTTGCGTTCGGTCCCACAGTGAAATTGTTAAATGAGCTAAACTCCATCAATAACAGCTGCACCTTCCATATAACTGTCAAAAGCTATTCTGAATACTCTTTGCAAAATTTCAGCCTAAGATCATCGCCGACTAACAAGAAAAAAACTGACATTTTGTCAGCTTTCGTTCGGTCCCATATTGAAATTTTAAAACGACCAAATTTCCATCAAATACAACTGCACCTTGCATGTAACTGTCAGAATCTATTATAATGAGCATTCGTAAAATGTCAGCCTAAGATCATCTCCGGCTAATAGGAAAAGAAAATTACTTTTTGTCAGCTTTCGCTTGGTACCATTGTGAAGTTTTAAAAAGAGCTAAAATGTATCAATCACAACTGCATATTCCATTTACCTGTCAAATCTTTCCTAAATATTATTCGGAAACGTTCAGCCTAAGATCATCCCAGGTTCATAGCAAATGAAACTCACTATTTGTCACCTTCCGTTTGATCCCATAAGGAAACCTTAACACGAGTTAATTCGATCAATAACAATTGCACCTTCCATATAAATGTCAGAAGCTATTCTAAATACTATTCGGAAACTTTCAGCCTAAGATCCTCCCCGACTAACTGGATATA
>UZAN01060523.1:0-10568 GCA_900618425.1 Echinostoma caproni
TGCCATCCTGCACGCTTGCGTTTTTTGGTCCAGCCTGGACAGTGAGAAAATGGAGTCGCAAAAACCGCTGGACCATCGAAGCATGTCCTGGCACGTTTGAAACAAATAATATCATCCCGTGCGTAATGACGGCGCATGATAGTGAGTGAAAAGGTGAAAATTCCCACAATGTAACGGCGAGCGTGCAGGTGTAGCGCAGCCAATCGAAGGTACAACCTATTATCTGTGATAGGAGTCCAAATCATGGCGCAGCTCAATTGCAGCGGTTGTCACGTGACCGGTCGGCCTGGTCATCAACCTTTGCCTCTTCCTTGACAGGCCCAATGATTATTGATCAGTATTTCACCTGTTGACCCCGTAACTCGTATTGACACAATTACAATCAGCCTACTCCAGTTCACTGACGTTTGATCTTTACAAACCAGTTATAACAACCCGTGGCGAAGGTGGAAAACGGTCGTTCCAGTGAAGTTTTTGCAGCAGCTATCAAAACACCAACGGAAATAGTATGAAGTTTAGATTGTTCAAATAGTTGTTTGGCAGATTTGAAGTTTATATATCGATTGTGAAAAGTTCAGTAACCTCGGTGGGATTCGAACCCGCGCACGGACGCTGCCTACGCTTTTTACGCGTATGCTCTACCAGCTCAGCTACGAGGCCACACCGGTAGCACTGATCTTTTCACATTCGAATTTACCCATCCACCTTTGAACAATTCAACTTGTCTTAGAAGCTCATTCGGTGGAGTCCGGTGAATTCTAAGGAAAACCTGTCGAGGCAGTCAGTTTACATGCTAACTGGTGGATGCCACATGCCTCTGTAAGTTGGATGGGTAAATTCGAATGTGAAAAGATCAGTGCTATCGGTGTGGCCTCGTAGCTCAGTTGGTAGAGCATACGCGTACAAAGCGTAGGCGGCGTCCATGCGTAGGTTCGAATCCCACCGAGGCTACTGAACTTTTCACAATCGATATANTCTGATTCCCTACCTTTCAAACCGTAAAATGAAGCTAACTCAAAATTGCAAAGCTCCAATATGTTGTTTATTCATTTGTGGTGTTTTAAGATAAGTTCCCATATCAGACGTTCTAGTTGCTCAACTTAACTATAAATATGATTAGAAAGAAACCCGACTCGTCCGTAACCTCCTCCTGTATTTCTCTACTTCAATTTACTTGCGGGTAGTAAGTAGGTTAGATGAACTGAGAGACCATTGATTGTCAACTAAGATAGCTAAGCATGCACTTAAGAATGCCTCGTCTAATAGGTCCAAGCTTTCGTTACGTTGAATCTCCCGATATATACTGAATTGCAAAGAATGCGACAAATCGCTCTCGTGTTTTGATCCGNNGTTGACTGAAGCAGTTCCCATTCCACCTTATTACAGACCCGATTAATGTGAATAGACCGAACTCGTGGCTAGCCTCACTTTGCCCGCTGGTAAATGTTACTGTTCTTCCCCTCCCACACTTGTAGTGACTCTGCTCCCTGCTCTAATGCCCAATCCGGTTCGAATTAGTGACCTTTGGCCTTCGTATTGATCGGTTTCTCGTTCCCTTGTGTGTGTTCATCTGCCCCCAGGGCTTGCCACTCTTTTTCAACCAAATGCGATCTAAATGTATGTGTACACAGCTGCTGATGAGATTACCACGATTGAGTTGAGTTCATCACATTCTCTGTGATCATGATGCGTCCTATTGCTTTCATGAAAATGTTCATGCGAACTGGTTGTATGAAACACCCCTGTCTGGTTTAAATAAGCGGTTGACGACAAGTTGGTAACCGTTACGTCGTCCAATGAACAGAAAAGACAATTATTTGAACAGTAACATTGTGTCATTCTAACCCAATCATTTCAGAACAAGGGGAACACAACGAACACAATGGTTTTATTAGCTTTGCCAAGTTTCTAGCCATTTCAATCATAAACTCGGTCTGTGCAAACAACATGAACGGTTAGTCATGTTTGGTTAGTCTTGGTGAATGACCCCCAACTCTCTCCCGTTGTTTGTATCATCGTATTGTTTGTGAATAACGCAAAGTTTGATTCAATTTCAAAGGTGAAATTCGTCATGTATATGAAGCGCGAACTGAAAAGCTAAGAAGCACACTGGACAGCTGCTTTGACCTGGTTGGGTCTCTCTCATCAGCAGTGCGAATACATCGACCCAACTGCGGATCGAACCCGGGACCTCATGAGTAGGACGCAATCATTCTACCCACTCATCCACCGGGTAGCTGATCAGACAGTTTTTCAGTTTCCATTTACACGATATAGCACAACCCATCTTTGCGAGCTTGTTGCAGGCCACAGACCTCGCTCATCTCAGCACCAGCTGTCCAGTCATTCCTAGCTTTTCAGTTCACGCTTCATTTGTTATATACACGAAGAATTTATCTTTCATATTTTCCAACACGTAGTATGTGAATGACTGGACAAAAACACAATTGGTTTCGCGGTTCATGCGGGTTTTGTGGCGGATCGTGTGCTTCCAGGTAAGGTTTGGCGATACATTCATATACTATGCTTATTGTAAAATATTCCATTGAGACGCTTAAGTCACGTTAGTAGCACCTTAGTCACCTACAAACATTGAATCACAGTGTTGGTTCTGAAGGAGCCGTTCAAACAAATTTACGCGGTGTTTTAAATGAGGTCTGTGACGAGAAAACATATTGACTGAAGCCGTTCAACAGTTATTTCTATGAGCATGACATAGTCGTACGTTGGTTGGGCTTTCATTTACAAAATATCGGAAACATCGTTTCGTCGGTGACGATTTCCGGTGATTTCTCAGACAGGCGTTGTCACCTGTCACTTAACGTGTATTTACAACTGATGTGAAAACATTTGGTCCCACCACACGGTAAAGCAGGTGAACGTAAACATGACAAGTGGGCAACTCGTTGTGTCTCACACACAAAAAATATCACTTCCTGTTCAAGGACATCAAAAGTTTGAACATGTGTACACACACGTCTCCTATCCATTTAACTCGTAAATTGAAAAAGATGATAGACATTTTGGTGCGGTACTACGGTGTTGTACCACGAGGAAGCATTCCTGATGGAGATGAATGTGGTATGATGAGCCCTTCTCTATTTATGCATCAGAAGTGACGATGCATTCCAGAGCGATTTGCACAAGAGCGAAGAACAAAAAAGTGAAATAATCTCATTTATGTATACCACCAGAGTGCGTTCAACTAGGATTTGAGTAACAAATTATGAAATTCTGTTTAAAAAGCTTACATCAATATACAAGGATTAAGTGAATCAACTATGTCATGTACTTTGATATAAGTGATTCCCATGATTTTGAAGCAAATCATCTATCCGCAAAGGATTTGTCCAAAATATGATCATATCCCTCGTCTATAAAAAACGTTCTTACGTACGTGAATAGTACTGACTTGTACAATTCAATAAATGTGACCCAATTTCAAGCGAGATTAGTTATGCCGAAAAGGGAATGAAGAGCAAGACAGTACAGAACATCGAATTCCAATCGAACAGGGGGGAAAACGAGAAGAAGATCATCCCTCAAGTTGTTCGCTCTTATCGGACATCCCAGTGAACCGATATCTTTGCTTAGTTCATCCCGTTTCGGATCCGATACTCGTCACGTTAACCTATAGCCTGTATCCAGTTATCCGTTAGGATTGTGTTTACAGCCGATGCCGAGAATAATGTGACAAAGAAAGGGTAGGTTTGTGATTAATGACGAATGGTTGATGTGTTTAATCTGGATTGAACTCAAACGCTTCATTACAAACCAATCTCCACATTCAATTGCAATAAAACAGCCCATTTTGTGAAAAAACAGTAGTTATTCAAATATATATGCTTATATAGTTTCACTCTTGCATCTGAGTGAATCTATTACTGCTACACGGTCCGGGCAGACTGAGCTCTATTCAAATCAGTTATTTTCCGTTTTTCCGCATCGCGAGGGAAAAATCTTTTCCCCGGGAAATCCGTCCCGTTCGAAGAAGTAAACAAAAAAACGGAGTGTGTCCGCGCCAGATTCCAATTGGGAACTGTGTGTGTGTGTGTGCGTGCATGCGTGTGGACGAAAGATTTTCGAATCAATAAAGGGTCTTTAGAGTATTTGTATTTCTACTACTGCAATCGGATGTTTCTGACCCGACGCAACTAAAAATAAGTAAGGTCATGAGCGAGCTTGAACTTACTATCTTACAGATCCCAACACATAGGGCACCAAAACAATTTTCGTAGATAACCGTCCTTGACAGATAAGAAAATAGATTCACAGACGATTCCCATCTGGACAAGAACCGCAATGATTTTGTGAACAAGCGCACTGTCGACAATCGCTACCTTGCACACTTATATTTGTAAAATTCTCTCAGTGAAAGAGTTGATTGCCTTACATGGAAACGCGAGTGGTGAGGGTACTGAGCAAATGAAACGTCAACAAACTAACTGAAATGCATTGGATGGCTGTTTTGAGCTATCTCGATGAAATTAATAGTCGGTATCTATCCATTCGACAAGGATCCAGTCCAGGACCTCATTGTCATGTGGAATGAAATCCTTCACTACTTGTAGTTGGGTTATGAATGTTTGCACCCGAGTAGCATAAAATCAGAGGCAATGGCTGAGACGTGTAGGAATTGACCCCAAAGTGAGCCCAGCTGGGGTCACGTGTTAATCAGTAGAGCTATGGTTGTATAATCCATTATTCTTTTCTACTCTCCGAATACGTGTCAACGGATAATCTTCCACATGACCAGTCCGTTGTTCAAACATTGCGGAGAGGTTCAAAATTTAGGTTCTTCTTTGGCTACCGAAACCGGCGTCCTACGGTTTCCTTCTCTTGTAATATCCAAGTTTCATTTATGTCTCCGTTGTACCACAACAGCGCAGCTATCAAATGACGGACAATACCAAGCTTTGTATCCGGTTTGAGCAGGTAAATGACTACGTAGCAANAGTCTGTTGACCGGTAAGTCATCAGACAGGCCGACAACTGGCTCAAACGTTAAATAACATAACATACATGTGGTCGAGCAGGTAGTCTTATAGTCAAAGAAACAATCAACGCTGACAATGCAATACGAATATTTGATTGACCGGAGCCGATCAATATTGTGTGGAAGCAATTCGGAATAACTTGAAGGCGTGCTCCGAGAAGTAGACCAATCAATTAATCAATCAATCGCCCAATCAGAAAACTAACTGAAACCTTTCCCGAGATCAATTTCCGAAGAAAAGAACCTATCGCAATACTGCACGATGTGTGTCCGGATCGATTTTGCTGTATCTCAACATCATGTACACCGCTGAGAATACAATGTTTCAATAGAACTTTAGCATGGTAACAAAATAAATTAAAATGTAATCAAATGAACAAACATTCCACCGAGGCTACTGAACTTTTCACAATCACCATACACACATCAAAAGGGGTGAAAAAGTACCGCGTCGCCAGTGTGAGTACAAGCTAAAATGTTCTTTTGTTCACCCTAGACGAGCTTTCATCGGTTGATAGTGATCACTTCTGCAAATCTCAGTAATCGTAAGATTTGTGACTTGTAGATAAGCCGAATGGCCCAAATTTAATGGATCTTGCGTTGCATCATCAGAAGATGCCGAGCTATGGTTGATGAAGTGGTCTTGCAGCTATAACAGGTCTCTATGCTGCGGAATTGATTTCGATTGCGTCATCCAAAATTGATCCAATTTGCGATAAAAACCATTTGTGAAGACTGGTGCCTGGTGCCTCTGAACAATCGAATGGACTGATGCAAACTTGATACTCTACGATTTGGAATATGTCTGACGACCTGGTTACCTAATTGTTGTGCTAATCTGTCAACGTTGGTCACTCCACAGCCAAATTGAAATAGGCAGACCAAATTAGATTTGGATTACAGAGGAAGATGTTATTTTAAAAGGGATTTGGGTGTTCTATTTGTCCTCTAGACGCTTTTGGTCAGCTGCGTAGTAGTTACGAACCATGTCAGCCGTATTTAGAGAAGATGGTCTACTGTATCGTCTTCAAATTCAAGGCAAAATGTAACCTTTTCTTGCGCAAATCTCGGTTTGCTAACGAACGCTTCGGGGTAAGCGTTTTTTATGACATCGTCCGAAGGTTTTGTGGTTTTTGGTTCAATTTGTTTTTCGTGCAGATCCGCTTTATTCTGTTAAATGACTTTCGAACAAGACCTCGTTTAACCTCCAGGAGCATAAAGCTCCCAAAGTATAAATATTGGCCTGTATAGGTCTTTCTTCGACACGTGGATCGGACAATTGTTCCGTCTTCACTTCTGGTCATGCTTATGTCAACTAAATGGAGTGTATTACTGGCTTGAAGTTTAAGAACCGGATATATTAAGGAGTGAGTTCAGCTCCGCCCAATCTTTCTTTTATGGTAAGGGCTTCGTCGATATATCTTCTGTACAGAATGGCACGCTCCAGAATGTTAATTGTATTTTGTTCGAGGTGTACCATAAACAAGTCTACCAGGACTGAACGTAACGGGTTGCTCGTAGCGACACCATCGGCTTGCCTCTACGCATTTCCTTCAAAACGCGAAGGACTCGTTGGCTATGTAGAGCAGTAATATTATATACGCTCAAGAATGGACACAGGTGGACTCAGTCGAATCTGTTCCATTTCTACGTGATCGCAGATGATTTTGTAAATCGGCACCTCATTATATTGGGATATGACATCGAATGAAACCATGAAATGATTTTATCCTGAGCGTTCACCAATTCCAAACCGCTCTGAACTGTATTGCTCATCAACGACAAATGGGAACCCTTTATACACCTTGATCAGCCATTTCGTCGCCATTTTGTTATCCGGTGTATTTGTCTTGGATAAGATTGGCGAGTGAGTGGTACTCCTGGCTAGTGGCGTTTCAACAAAACATAAAGGTGTGCAGCTTGAAATCTCCTGGTCTTCAGAGCTTGGGAAGTGTTATCATCAATGAAATATCTATTCAGTAGAAACTGAACTTCACAGACAGTTTTTCAACCCAGAGCTTCGGATCATTGCATGTCTCTTCTTGTAAAAGCTTTCTGGCATCATTGAGGATGCACTCTATCTTTCATTGCTAATCTATACGGCCCAACAGGACAGTGCCGAACCCCATAACAGGGTTCTAAATGACCGGGTACAAATTTTTCTTTCTTAATTTAAATTAGATAGATTGGAATCGACCTTAATCGTAATGGTGTTATTCGGTCATTCAGCTTCGGTGAGTGAATGAATGTTTTCCGATAGTCCTAGTTACGCTCTTGCACATCATACAGTGGAAAAATCGTTACATAATGATAACCATCGGATCAATTTAAGGGCATTAATCGGAGACAGAGAGTAGATTATGTGTATGTGTGTTTGAGAGTGTGGTCGTGTAAGTTTAACGTCTTAGTTGACATGACCTTTCCCCAATTGGGTCAAATGACATGTCATGATCTGTTTTGGTTTTCACAAGCGATCAAGGCAATTGGAGTGCCTGCAACGGTCGTTTTTGGGGCCACAGGTTGGGGCCTAGTAAGCGAATGGCGATCGTCTCGGTCATAGCTAGTGTCCAAACTCGGGCCGCCCTCAATCGATTAAGGGGGATGCGATAACCAACATCGAAAGCTTTCCCCGAGTCGATCTTGTGCCCAGTGTCGACGAGATGCTCCACGATCGCACTTGAGATACATCCGTGTTGTCCCTGATTTAACCATCGCGGGTGGTGCTTCTTAACACGTTGAGAGAGATGCTTTACCGTATGATCTATGGAGCATGCCCTACAGACGCATTTAACTCCGTTTTACCTTACCTTTCACATTTTCGGTCTTCAAGGTACGAATATTAATCGAACCTATACACAGCCTAATGTCAATTTTCACGCTGAAATTTTCTTCATTTTTTATGCGTTTTCATTGTTCACTTTATTATTATTTAACTAACTATTTGTCATATCTTTAGACTCACTTTTTAATAGCAAGCATGCCAAAACAAAAGTGATAGCATTCTTTTCACTGAAAATCCTGTCCACATTGAATGAATAAAGCGCACTCTTGATTGTTCAAATAGTTGTTTGGCAGATTTGAAGTTTGTATGTCGATTGTGAAAAGTTCAGTAGCCTCGGTGGGAATCGAACCCACGCATGGACGCCGCCTACGCGTATCCATGCGTGGGTTCGAATCCCACCGAGGCCACTGAACTTTTCACGATTGACATACAAACTTCAAATCCGCTAAACAACTATTTGAACAATTAACCTTGTCTTAGAAGCTCATTCGGTGGAGTCCGGTGAATTCTAAGGAAAACCTGTCGAGGCAGTCAGCTTACTTGCTAACTGGTGGATGCCACATGCCTCTGTAAGTTGGATGGGTAAATTCGAATGTGAAAAGATCAGTGCTATCGGTGTGGCCTCGTAGCTCAGCTGGTAGAGTATGCGCGTACAAAGCGTAGGCGGTGTCCATGCGTGGGTTCGAATCCCACCGAGGCTACTGAACTTTTCGCGATCGACATACGCACTCTTGACTCGTGACTTGACTTCACGCGTTCACAATACTCACACCTTGTCGTCCACCAGCACCACAGATGAACTCGCGTATGTTATTGTGTTATTTGCGCCTGGGGTCAGACCGATTCTGTACACATCATAAGTGATGCGACCAGTGTTAGCAAAGCAAAGCCTGTATAGCAGCGCCATTGTACGACTTGCTTCCTGGACGATTTTGCTTCATCTAAACTGGTGCCTACTGTAGACACAAACCAAGTCTATATATAATGTTTGGGAATGAATAATAAAATTAACAAGGCAAAGTCGGGGTGACGAACAAGCCGTTTTGTTGACACATAATTGGATTCCGTCGGTTGATTGCAATTACCTTGATGCTCTTAAGTGTTCTGGTGTGTGTGTGTGATAAATATAGAAAGAAGACAAATGTCGCAAGATGTAAGCACTTCGTTTAATCTTCTCCAACGCTGACTTAAAACAAACAGGCACATATATATACTACTTGAGGTTATTCAGTTATGGTGAATGAACGTGTACAAGCCTACAAAGATTAGGAAATGTGTAAGTAGAAGGTCAACTCCATGGTAAGTGGATTGATTGTATCCAAAACTTTTGTGCACATAAAGTCGGGTGATGTGCTCGAATAAGCAGTGCTTGCCAGAAGTTCAGCATTGCGATTACCTCATAGTGGTTTTAAAGACCAATTTGGGTCAACTGTGCATCTTGTTGTCATGATATGTTTTGCAAGAGATGACCAAGGATTTCTTGTTATCACTTTACCATCAGTTATCAGTTGTGTCATCGATTTCACAAATAATTTGGGAAAATGTCCCGCAATCCCTCGTGAGAGCTGACGGTTTGTTCTGCCTATGTATGCATCACCGCAACTGCAGGTGAACTGGTGAAACGTAACCGGCTTGCCAGCCATGTTTAAGTTTGCCCAAATCAATTTCACGAGCGGCGGTAATGAGCCTGAGTTGAGTAGTTGGGAATGTAAGGTCTAGAGATGACCTCGACTTATGGCTCACGTCATTAAAAATGTGGTCACCTTTAAAGGCAAGCTTGATGTAGATGGACTTTTTACTGATGTTTTGGGTTGGGTTACCTTTTGGGAATGGTCTGCTGTTAATATCTATAAACCTTTCTGGCTAACTATTGTTTACTAGTGTTCTCCTTAGGAAATCCTTTTCTTCCTTTAGTGTATCTGGAGAACAGATTTTTCTCGCCCGATGAAATAGGGTTCTCACAAGTCCACGTTTGTAATTCATGGGGGTAAAGATGGAAAATTGTAGGTATTGACAGTTCCATATCTGTTTTCAGTAGACTGAGTATTGTAGTGTTCCATTTATTCGCCTCGAAACTTTTATGTCTAGTGTTGTTGGTTTCCGTTTTATGAGATACAGATAGGTGTGGATAGACTGAGTTAAGCTGTTGAAAAAGTGTTTTAAAATTGTCATCACTTGGAAGATGAAAAACATCGTCCACGTAACGTTTTTACAGGGTAGAATGGGAAACATTATCGCTTAGCTTCTTCTCAATCTCTCCACCAAAAACATCTGCCCACCGCCAGACCATCAGTCTGTTTGTATAAGGTGTTGTCATTGGTGAAACTCACTCCAAGTGCTATCCCCGCAACGGGGTATTGCGTCACCAACAGCAGCTTGGCAATCGAGTATCTTGCTGTTTGGTCTAAGCACGGCCCTTACCGTTTGTCGACTGTGTGGACCTTAACATGGAAACCCTGCGGTGAATCAAGTTAAGATGATATTCCATAACCCGATTAAGTAATTGCCTTTCTGTTCGGTCTATCTAATTCACAGACTAAATTTGATAACGTTTGGCCTAAACCAATAATCGGTTTGGTTTGATAGTAACCATTCACCTGCTCGCCGAGCTTGGCAAACTGTCTGCAAACATTCCATCGTCACCAGCCGAGGTGACATCAGCAGTGCTCGTGAAGCGGCAGTGTTCTGTTTGTGTCCGTTCGCTTATATATGTGTTGTTCTTCACCGACCATTGTTGTCCCTTGTTCTCATTATGTTCGACTGGGTTCGCCGTTAAACTGGTGCGTGGGG
>UZAN01060547.1:0-10558 GCA_900618425.1 Echinostoma caproni
AAGGGGGGGGGGCAATTAAAAACCTGGCTGGATACCGTATTCGAAGACGTCGACAAACTTGGCCTCCGGATGGTGTGCGGCACTCGCAGATGGAAAACAAACTGGATCGATATTTGCAAGGATCTTGCAGCCGGCCGCCAAGCATGGATAGCGGCCATCAGAGACATTCATGAAGCCGGCTTATCCTTTTCAAGGAGCCAGCCGTAGTAAAGTAAAAGTAAAGTACTACCACCCTAGGAACAACGGAACAACCGATAGTTCAACTGATAAGTGGGTAAAACGTCATGCGTACCTCGACAGAAAGGGGCACATCGTCGGGATCGGAACAGCATGAACTGAGGGGATTTTTCGTCGCCTCCTCTGCATCGGTAACTACAACGGGATCTGAGAGAGAGAGCGAAGGGAAATGAGGAGAGAGATTGACAGAATGAAACTGGTTAGCATTAAGAAAACGAGTCAGATATTCCTAGTCATGCTCTTACATATCATATAGTGTAAAAAATTCTTACATACTGATAGCCATTAGATCAATTTAAGATCATTGATCTGAAGCAGAGAGTAGATATGTGTGTACGACCGTTTAGCGTGTTAGTTGATGTGACCATTCCCCACTTGAGTCAAGTGACACGTCATGATCTGTGTTAGTTTTCACACCCGGTCAAGGCAATTGGAGCGCCTGCACCTATCTTTTTTGGACACAGGTTGGGGCCTAGTAAGCGAATGGCGATCGCCTCGGCCACAACTAGTGTCCAAACTCGGGCCGCCCTCGATAGACTGAGTGGGATGCGATAAACAACATCAAAAACTTTCTCCGGTTCGATTTTGTGCCCGGTGTCGACGAGATGTCACACGATCGCGCTTGAGATACAGTCCGTTTTTCCCTGACTTAACCGTCGCGCACAGTGCTCCTTAACGCGTTGAGACAAACGCCTTACCATACGACCTGTGTAAAATGCGCCACAGACGCACTTAAAAGAGTAAATAATCATGGATGAAGTCAGTTTCGGCAGTTTGTCTTTCACTTGCATTCGCATCACCGGTGATGTACAGAACATTGGTCTAAGTTTGGCTGCGGGGAAGTGGAATTTATAGCAGCTCTCAGTGACTGTACTAGGCTTTTTGTGAGAGTCCCCCTTAAATGAGATTCTTATGAATAGTTCTTTCTTGGGGACACAGATGGAGCTTTCCTTCTCCGAAGTGAGCCGAATATTTTTATCGATGAACTGTTTCGGATAGCTGGTTGGGTTTAAAATTGGATACAGTCCAGTTGAATCAAAAACGACCACACGTAGATGCACATGTCAAAAGGACGGATTAATTGTAGGGCCAATTGTCACATTTTATTTCGCCACGAAAACGCAGCTAAGAAATCAGACACATGATACCGCGAGTCTGTGACTTCACACACATGATCTTATTGGCATGGGAACCTGACCAACAAGGATTTTCAGCATGGTAACTAGATAGAAAAAGTATGTAGGTGGGATACAAACATGCTATTCAACAAACAAAATGATACGAAGAACAAATACCAATAAATTAGCAATAGTCAGAGAAAAACATAGTGAAAATATTGGACACTGGTTGTTCTGCAATGAACTGAACTTCATCCAAGGAATGCTGCGTTTAAATTCGCTTACTTCTGCGAGTGTAGACACANCCACTAATAAATAGCCTTTTATCACGCCCGGCATTGGTGAATCCGAGTCCTATCTGTTCACACTTGAATGTTTCTACAAACGGTCGCGGGTGGCGATATAGACATGGGACACTAATTGGTGCTTGATACGATCTTACAAGTTCATATATTACGTCACCGTTATTCAATTCACATCAGGATAATGCTTAGCCAGAGAAGCAGGTATAATTTATGGTTGGAGAGAGACAATACCTCCCCCCCCCCGCCGCTTATCAGAAAGCAGAGCCCAGCCTTGGTGATAGACCACATGGAACTGACAACTCAACCCAACCCAAAACGGGCAGAGCATGAACAATGTACTAAGGATAGACGTGTTTGGTGTGTTGTGCTATATCCGACCGTCCAAGCCAAAGTAGGAAGGATTGCTTGGGGTATCTCGTTTTCACGTTCAGATTACGAATTACACTCAAATGAGAAGCTGAGCGTTGTAAACCGTGGCACTTGAGGATCTACTTAGTTTCTTCACAAATTTAATTCATCTCTTTTGCGTATTTTTATCGTGGTACGGGTTTCATCTTTCGAATTATTTTCTCTATTCCTTCATGTAAATAGGTAGGAAGCCAAAACCGCTAAGCAAAAATGCAAGGTTAATGGTTATATGAACCAAACTGAACTGAAAATCCTCGATTAAACGAAAACAAAAGAAAGGATGACAACTAGTAGTCAAGTTCGGAAGATCTCATCCAATAGACAGTCCAAAGTTCAGAACTACAAAGAAATCGATTAGAAGAATGCCCGACAAAACCCGTCTGCGCCAGATAGCTAAAAGGCGCACACTGTGTTACTTTATTCGTTTTAAAATAAGGTCAAATGATGGATTAACAAACAGTCGATGGACAGTAAGTCAATGTCAATCTATGATTGATAGCAGATCCTGTTGTAATATATAATACAAACCTGTGAACTGTTGACAGATACTAACGCCGACCACGATCGAGGACAATGAAGCGACAAAGTACACCCACGGGCAACACGCGTGCAAATCTACAGGTAGATAGTGCACAAGTTCGAGAGGATACAAAAAGAATCTTGACCCTAAAAGAGACACCTATCATTCCACACTTGTGCTATTCCATATCTGAAAGAAAAAAACGAAGCAACTGGGCTACAGCTGCAATCAGTTTGTTTTGAATTCGGGCTAACGTGGTCTAGGTAGACAGCTGGGGCGGAACACGTCGTCGAATGTGCCAACCTAATCGATGCTACAAATAATAGTCACAACTGGGAATTACAATCCGAAATGCGCAGTGAACAAACCATGTTTGATTTGTGAGAAGTTCAGTTGAGTTCGGTGAAACTCGAACCCACGCATGGATACCGGCGTTACGCTTTAATGAGCTAGGAGTGCATTACATATTTTCACACACGTCTGAGTTCAGACTGTGTGAAAAACAAATCATGGCACAATAACCCTTGTAATAGGAAAATACAAGTGAATCGGAGACTGACGGGTCATTGGTGTCCGGTATGCTACGGGTCATCGAGACTTTTGACGGTGACCGAAAGGAAAAATTTACGAAACAAAAGGATGGCGGAGTTACATTGGAGATGAATCATCAGCGATGTGTACGTGCGGACAAGATATAGTGAAATGAACTCACTAAGGGAACTGGTTGTACCGATTCGCAAATGTCAAGGCGTAACAGTTCTAGGGCTGAAAATTTCAGCAGCCTATATCAACTTTCGCGACGGGGCTCTCGATAAAGTTTGGCATACTTACCCACTGCAAAACAAGGACAAAGTCGAGACTATTCTCACACCTGTTTAACATTTTTGTATCCGAGTCGCGTCTGAGCACGGTCTCAGTCAATCATGGTGTATCAGCAAATCGCACACTGATCATTATAGGTTCCGTGTCATTGACCCTCCCGGTTGATCATAAGTAGTCCAGAATTAATCCTAAACAATCCAACAACCATCGAACTCATTAATGGTCACACCAACCCGTGCGTTAAATTTACCAATAAGATCCTAGATGACCCTCTTCATCCACTAAATCCCAATCTATCATCTTGTCGTTGCCATCCGTCCACACGTTTCTCTTCTCGGTATCTACCCCTTCGTAATAACATTTATAAAAAATTCCCTATACCCTACCTGGCCCGACACCTAGCCAAAAAGGAACAGGTCGCAAGTGAATTACGTCAGAATTTTGGTAAATGAGACAAGCTTCAGCGATATTCTTTACTTTTCAAGTTATATGAAATGTATACTTTATTCCGTGTGACGACCAGTGTACACTTTTAACGGAAATGTCAGCATATAAGCTTACACAAGTTATACAAATACAAAGCACTACTGCAAACAACTAAATAGTAGTGACGGGGGTTCTATTCAATTTCAGTATACTGGCGAGGAAGATCGGATTTGGCTTTTTGGATAAACCAATTACATTGGATCCTCTCACCCTCTGTTTATCAGAAACAGTTCATTCGGACTCAGGCTTACCATGGCCTCGTTTGAAGAAATCCAATAATATACCCCCGGGACAAACATCCATGGCCCAGTAGAGATGATGATCAAGTGAACAAACAAAGCATACTCTCTGCACACAGTTCGATGCGATCAAAACCAGATCTAACAACACAAATAACTTCTCTGTATAAGTGCAATGGCCAGTTGAGAAAAAATTATCCGAAAACAGCTTGTTTCGCCTACCGGATATTGTTTTCAATTGGTAATTTTTCATTTAATGAGATCTACCATTTAGCCTAGTGGTCATACTTATTTCCGAACTGATCCCTCCCTCACAGAGCGGAAGAGAGAGAGAGAGAGAGAGGGGGGGGGGAAGAGAAAACAGTACTCACCCGTCCCCGTTTCGTCTTTCGCGTGTCCCGGAGCCGACTCGGAAGTCACCGTCTGTAATAAATAGTTTCGCAGAGAGAGAGAGAGAGAGAGAGAGAACAGGAGTGTGCACTTTAGACGATAGCTGAGCACAATCAACAGAGCACACATTAAAATCAGAAACGGAATAGTAGAGAGAAAAAAGACGAGGAGTGATCAGAACGCGATCTGTCGGCGCACGCATCACGGACACTGAACAAGACCAGAAATGTAGTCGTGTATGTTTTGCAGAGGAAGAGTGGGTGGAAAACAGAGTGAGAAGAGAAACCCATATGTGAGTAGCGCACGTCACACGGTTGAGAACGCCAAACGGCAGCAAACTTGCCAGCATTATTATTATTATTTGAACAACTGCCCATCATCGTGTGGACGAGGATCATGATTAAAAAACGATCAATCAAGTGAGTACTTGCAACCATACGTACGCTTGGAATGGAAACACTTGGAATAGGATTGTGACCTCGTCCGGAAGCTTGTATGTAGCTAGAGGTAGAACGAAATACAACTTAAATACTCCCACTGATTTCTCTTCACCTTAGTCGGGAATTTTTAGTTCGATTTATTCAAATTAACATCTAAAAAGGCAAATGAGCAACAGAAATGTCAATATTTTAAAACCGAAATGTCAGCATCAGATAACCAATTAGAATAAAAGACGACGAACCCGATGAAAGGACAACAAAAGAGATCAGTGATTCTCAGAATCTCCGTAAACCTGCAGCTCTTGGATGATGCCATGAATGACTTTCATCCGAGTAGGGGCAGAAATATCTTCAACTATTCTTCACCACATATTCTGCAAAGGTCAACCAATATCATCCTTGAGCAAATGGGGACAGGAAGGAAATGGTCAGTGATGCATTTGTTCCAAAGTCACACGCAACATTCCATGGCGAAAGGCCAGACAGATACAGGAGATTCGCCAGATAAGGAAGCCTATTGATTAACCTAGTGAATAAACCGATTAGCATTTGCAACCACAAAAGAACAACCGAGTGTGAAATTTGGAAAAATGAAAAAAAATCGGGATTAGAAACAAACTACTTAAACAGGGACAAGCAACCACACGCGGTTGTGATTTCTGCGCCAGTGCCAGGTGGAAAAAAACATCAGTGCAAAAATAAGTCACACATCTCGGATGCCCGATATTTATGTGCTGCTATGTACGACTGCCAGATGAATAAGTGCATTGCACACTGAAGCCAGGGGTAGTGGGGTGGATTACAAGTCGAACCCCTGATTCGTTGTAAACTTCACATCACGATGTGGTGCCACGAATGGATGAACTCAAGTCATTTGACCAGAGCGGGGTGAACAATGTGGCCGAAATCAAAGCATGAAGATCAACTGTGTGATGAGCATTGTGTGGGTTGGAGTTTTGCTAAGCCAATATAGAATCACGTTCCACAAATGTTGGAAATGAATACTATGATTTCAAACGAGACTTTATCGATTTATGAATTGAGCTAATTTACGTTCAAACCAAAAGAGGATCACAGGATACATGAGACGGAAGTCATGCAACACGAAAAGACTTTGTGCTTCCTGCTCGAAAAGGCAGACAAGTCGCTCCCCGGACAAAAATCTATCCTTTTTCGGAGATGCATCACTCTCAAAGAGATTCCTCGAGAAAAGCAACAGCTTGAGTGATGTACAAGTACGCCCTGGAGAGACAATTCTCAGACTCACCATGAGAACCATTCTCTTCACTAAACGTAATTATGCGTGCATTATCATAAACAGATCAACTATTTAGCACCTAATACAAGAGCAAATTTCACAGAAAGTTTCCTGTGAGTGTTCTACAGAGATCGTTTTAAAGAGGTTCGAGCTCCTTCAACCAAGGTTACTGAGGACATGAGATTTAATAGAATAAAGCTTGTTTAATGGTAGACTGCGGTTTTCTATTCCCACTTTGTCTCGGAAACCGATCTCCAGTGATAGGGCTGAACGCGATTCACCACCAGTATCCTTCACAAGGGAAATGCATATGCAGGGATTTGTGCAAAAAAGTTTCTCTTTTTTCGAAAAAACTGTTTCTGACTCACGCATCGTACCTGTGAGGCTGACAGTCAACAGACAAGCAGGGGCAGATTAATTTTTGTACTATTTCTTAGAGGAAAATCGGTAGCCTTTCTGCTGAACCTGTGAGGGATCCAATTCATACCACATGGAACATGTTGAATTCCCTAAAGAATGGGAACAATCTATCCAATCCAGAGACTTCACACCTTATAGGTAACTTGCGACTGATGTTCGTTGTGTGCATAGTTATGTGAATTTGGAAAACATCCCTCTTTCTTTCTATCTCTTTTTCAATTTCTAACTGGTTCGCCATTCGATATTCGTGTAAACTAGGACAGTTGCGCATTTGGGTTTTATCTTGCGGAACGTGTGAATATCACTGTTACGTTCAGCGGGTAGCGTCAGCTTCGATGCAAAACAAAGATCGTGATGGTAAATCCCTTGCGGAATCGTGAAATTCCTCTCGGAGTTGATTTTAATCGTCGTTAGACAGGTACTCAAATCGCGATTTTTGGGCCAGTGAAATTATGACGAGTTATGAACCTTCATTTATTTTTAGTAGCACACACACACGAGCGCGCGCGCGTACAGTGGTCACCATCTTGTTGCCGAGACATGGGCTTTTCCACAGCCATACACCATAAACGCGTCACGATCAATGACAAAACAAATACGGAATTCAAGCGATCAGGAGGAAGAATACGGCAAACAATTTGCAGGCGAATGATTGCAAATAGACACATATTTACCAGACTACGGTAGAAAAGATGATGGCGACACATTTAATGGGAAAATAGCAAAGAAATTCTAGCGAAATCCAAAACTGAATGTCGCTACTTATGTGCATGTGATACTGCTAACTCTTCCACTACTTCCTATTTTACTGAATATACAATGTGGTGCAGGTGATATTTTGCAAAGGGGCTGTGGCTGATTCGACATAGTCCTCAGATGGGAATAGAATCCATGGGAACCGGAGTGTGCAACGACAAATTACAGTCAATAATGATGCCCAACTGGCTCAGAGAAACAATGGGATCTAGTCGATGACGAACTGTCGGAATCCGTAAACTGGATTGGAGGACTATTGTTGAAGTGAATTCCGTACCGGGGCACAGACACAAAGCAGGATCACGTAATTGTGCGGAAATTGATATCGTTTATTGACATTTACCACGAATTCGATTGCACTGCAATGCCTGTGTGTGTGTGTTTCAGTGCGAGAGCGAGGACAATGGTTGTGGGGGTGGGGGGCGGCACACAGCAATTTGCATTCGGTATAATTGACCGAATTTTCTCATCTGTCGACATGCACACACATCCGATGCAAACGAACACGAATGCGGGGGACGGGGGGGGGGGNGGGGGGGGGATGCAGGAAGTTAGGTTTGGTAGACGCGTCAACAGTTGGTTCGTTCAACTGTGTATCCGTTATCCTTGGGCCCCCGTTCATGACTCCGTTTAACCAAATCAGGGCAGTTCACAGATCAAATGAACATGCTTGTTTGCAAATTAGTGTCTGTTTATTCATGGCTACGTTTCAAGGATTTAGTTCGGTACAACTATGCTGTAATGATTTCCGGAATACGATTGTGGCCTCACGGGAAATGAATTTTTCACCGAATGTAAGACAAGCGAATCTTTTAGACGGATTCGATGTTCAAAGTCCACTGAGTCCACTGTACGATGTTTGCGCATGTAACAAAGTTAGGTGTGTGTGTGGGGGGGGTGGGCTCCCGTTATAGTGCGAACGAATGGTTGTTACATGAACCTTAAATCATCAGGAATTTGACACAGATTGGTGGAGGGTAGAGGGCCTGAACTAACCGTTTTTTTCCAAGGCTTAGAAGTCATTCACTACTTCTTCTGCTATGAATAGGCGTTTTGCCTTCGGGGCGAACTCGCCAAATTACCCAGATGGTGCAATTTCCCAGCGCCCGAAGCACAGGCGACAAATAAATTGACACAGATGGAGTTCTGGATAATTCAAGTGCCTCCTCTAATCGGTCAGTGATTGGTGTTCCATGAGAAGCGAATGGAGTATCACAATCGATCCCAAGCAATGCAGTCAATCTATCACACCAGCCACGGCAGTATTGGAACAAATACACAAGCTTGTGCTCAAATTAAAAAAAAGAGAAAAAAGGGAACTGGAAAGATTCGGATGCGGTCAACATTGAAGTGAATCGGGATATCTCATTATATGCTTGGGTAAAAAGTTGAGTTGTCAACTGGAAGTTGTGGTGCTCGAAGTTACAATTGGCACTGATTGAAAAAGAAACTGAGAGCTTTCCATGACAGACGAGAGAGAGAGTGCTTGGGTTGAACAGCAACAACGTGGGAAGCGGGAAAGCGTCCAAGATGCTTCGAACTTAGTCGTGACGGAGCCATTGCACTGTTCGAACCACTGAACACTTTNCGTCGTATAACAGAGGCCAGATTCCGATAGAAAGAGAATAAACACTGAGATTTTCGAGACACATTAGTGATGTCGACCAATTCAAGCACTCGGGTTGAAATAGATAGATAAGCGAGTGACGAACGGCAAAGGTCATTCTGGCGTGTGTGTGTGTGCGTACATGTAAGCAAAGCGATAGCGACCATTACACAAGCAATTATCAATCCTCAGCAAGTTGGAGGGGAACAAGGACGAGAGAAGTTTGCAAACGGACTCGTTATTATTAGGGGCAAAAAAGCACAATAAACTAAGGAAAATGATCAAATCAATTTCCGGATGTGCTCGTGTGCTTATGCGTGATCATGCGCGAAAGCACATGCACGCACAAACAAACAATTGGATAGACAGAAAACACGAAACAGACACAATCAGACGATTGGCAAAGACACCGATCTCAGATTTGAGAAAACGGGTGACTGCGGCTCTGTGTGTGTAGGGTGGGCTGGGAACGGATAGCGAACAGTTTCGACGAAAAGATAAACTTACTGTGATTGGGGGTTAGTTAACCGGCTGAAAGGGGATGTGACGATAGACGTAAAGGAAGGAGGGAAGGAAGGTGTGTATGTTCAACGGTGCGTGAACAAGATTCAACATAAAAGGAAACGGAAAACGATCTATGTGGATTGACCAAATGCGGATCGAGCAAAGCTGGGACCGTGAAAAGGTTTCCTCAGTCACAGTCGATCACGTGACACAATGAGGAAACTTTACTGTGAACAAGGAGACGGATAGAGACGATAGTGGACACGATGTTAGTTGTAATTAAGACCGACTGAATGTCGTTATAAGAGTTGACTGTAACGGTAATGTAAAAAACTCACTTGGCTGGATTTTGTAGTATTCGTAGCAGATGGGTGTGGTACGGAATCAGAGATGAAAGGATTGTTTGGCGCAGCTGAGTAAACGAGAGTGGGAGAAGAGTGAATAAGAACGATCCATTAAGAGGAGAAGTCGATTCTGGTCATTATTCGTGTTAAACAGAAGTGTTACTTACTGATTCAAAATTGAAGATAACGAAAACTTATCTGGAATACCAAAAACGCGAATAACCAACAACCAAAGTCACTTCGTTGTTTTTAGCGTTGCTTAATTAATTCTTACACTCAATGCTTTTGCAGCCTCACTTCCCAGTGAGTCCCCATGATGAGCCTCAGAGGATAGATAAATTATGAAACAACATGTGCATCCGAACATCTCCCACTCTCCCCGGTGGTTCCTGTGTCGTCTGATCAATGAAACTAGGCGAAGTTTATCCGGTTGGTCTACGATTAAATCTTGAAACCACTTCAATCAGTTCAGTTTTTACAACCATTAACCATACACTTTCGTGCACCGGTTTTGGTTGCTGCCTATTAGTGCCCCATTTGGATAGAAGAGCAGAATGAAGATTGGAATGTTGAAAGCAAATTCGAACGGAAGATGGGGAATACATATAGAGTGGTACTAGGAAAATAACGAGTGGATGCACGAGTGCCACTGTTTGCGATACCCAGCCATATCACTCAGTGTAGCTAACCATCGGTGACCATCAT
>UZAN01060552.1:0-10554 GCA_900618425.1 Echinostoma caproni
CCCCACCCCTTGCCTGCCATCCAACCTATCTTGTCTATAAATCGTGTATTCATCCATCCCCGGGGCGATATGGTGCTTCCGCGTCCAGGATTTAGTTATGGCCACTATGTCTATACCTGGGGTGCACCGAAGCATCTCTCCACTTATCCCGTATACGGCAAGCATGGGTGTACTACAGTGAGACTGTTTAGCGCTACGTCAAACAGGTTTAAAGAGGGATGGGTGGTAGGAATAAGAACTAGCAGTATCATATCGGAGTCTCACTTTCGCACTCATATAAGAGACCGGCAGTTTTAGCACAGTCAGCACTGCCCAGCAAGGAGAGCATCGTGCCACTTTTTGTGTGATGTTTGCTTCTTTTATGTATTTGTGTGCTGCAATGGTCAGGTTAGGTCAGGTCAGGCTGTACAAGACTGGTAGTGGCCACAGGCCAATCAAGCGTCCAGAATTCCTTCTGTGGTGTGCTCCCGAGTGTGCGTCTAACTCTGCGATTGGTCGGTTTCTCTTTCTATCTGCAAACCGAGATAAAGCGAAACTTTACTGCTCACCGTGTAGGCGAGAGACTGTTACTGTGAAAGCATTCCATATTACCCAAAAACAATTTATGCACCTAACATTCTATCGGGCGTCCGGTGCTCTTTTAAAGGCTTGGACGTTTGGTTGCTTCAGACGGTAGCTTATTCCAGTTATCCACTATTCTATTGCTGAAGAAATGTGCTCGTAACTTCAGCCTAGAACGCTGTTTCATAAGTTTGAGCTCATGACCACGTGTTCCTTGGTGGGGATCCTCAGTGAAGAGGGACCCCGGATCTAAACCCGGCAAATACTTCTTAATCTTAAATACTTCAATGAGGTCTCCGCGCTATCTCCTCTTTTCTAGTGAAAAAAGAGCGAGCTCGTACAACCTCTCTTCGTATGTTTTTCCCCGCATACCCTCAACCATCTGTGTTGCTAGTCGCTGGACCTTTTCCAGACAGGTCGCGTCCTTTTTGTAAAAGGGCGGCCAAGCCTGAACACAATATTCTAGGTGAGACCTCACGATGGCTTTATATACGGGTATAAATACGTTTGCTTTCCTACACGAAACTACTGACCTTAGTCGAAACAGTTGGCGTTTAGCCATGTGTGCTGCAGCTTCACATTGGGTACTCCAACTGTACTCTGCAGTTACGATGACTCCTAGATCCCTGGCACTGGTTACAGTGCCTACTTCGAATAACCCCCAGTCCCAGAGAGCCTTCAATGGTTCCCTAGTTCTAGAGAGCAACTGACTCTTCGTTGCATATAAGTGGCAGATCCCATGTGTGGGACCACTTGACAACCTTAGCAATATCCTCTTCTAAGTCACCTCTTCCATTAGATCCAACCACCTTTACATCATCAGCGAAGATGAAGCAAGGTGAGTTGGTAGTTTCTGCTAGATCATTTATGAACAACAGAAATAGAAGTGGGCCTAACACCGACCCTTGTGGCACGCCACTAGTGACATGAAGGACCTGGGACGTTTGTTCTCCTACCCCAACCCGGAATGTCCTATTGGTTAAGAATGCTGCAATCCATTTAAATTTTGTTCCTGTGATTCCGAAAAAACTTAGCTTATGCAGAAGTAGTCTATGACTTACGTAAACGAATGCCTTACTGAAATCTAGGTAACATACCTCTACTGCTCTGCCTTCGTCTACCCTCTAAGTAACTTCGTCTAGGTAGCATAAATGGTTAGTCAGGCACGACCTGCTTTTCATGAAACCATGCTGGGCCACGCTAATGCATACTGATCAGCTTTTCCATGCACTTTCATAGAATACTAGTTAAGCTAACCGGTCTGTAATGTTGTGGGTTAGATCTACCACCACTTTTGTGTAATGCCATCACAACGGCAGTTTTCCAGTCACCCGAAAGCACACCCTCCTCCAGTGAATTTTGAAACACCACCCTAAGGGGTCTACTGAGATTTGGGCAAGAGGCTACACAATGGTAGGATATATACCATTGGGACCCGGGGCTTTATTAATGTCCAACTCCCTAACACCTTTTGTACCTTAACTGTAGATATCTGCATCTCTCTTATGCTCCGTGGAAGAGGCGTCTGGGATTTAGGTTCTAATGTCCGGTTGAACAATAGCGAAATACCTGCCTAGTGCTACTGCCTTGCTGTGGTCGTCTGCTGCCACCGTGTTGTTTTTCATAACCAAGGCGCCTATGGCGTCCCTCAAGTTGCGTTTCGATCGTACGTACCTGAAAAAACTTTTCGGTTTCTGCTTGACCTTTTCCGCTAACTTAAGTTCATATTTTCTCTTTTCTACTCTTATAAAACCGACTGTCCTGTTCCTCTGGATCGTGTAGTTTCTCCATGCCAGCTGGGTGTTAACCTCTCTGTAGTGTCTCCAGCTTCTGTTTATTTTCCTTAGTGCTCTCCCTACTGCTGGAGACCACCTTGGAGGCTAATTACAACCTTTCCCAAATTTACGGGGTGCGAACTAGTCTTAGAGTTCCTGCAGGTTACTTTTGATTCTATGCAAAAGAGCCTCTACTGTGATCTGCTCATTTTCTGTTTCCCATTCTAGATTTAAGGCTCTTGCCTGCAGTCCACTCGTGTCCATTTTGCTGAGGGTTGTAACTTTCCGGCTGGGCGCTTTGGTCTCCCTACAACTGGGGTTTACTTTTATCACTAGATGCTCACTCTTTCCCATAGGTGGATGAAACGAGAGATCTTTTACATCCCTTCGGCATTTAGTAAACACCAAATCGAGAAGTGATGGATTTTTCCCCGTCCTGTATTGTGTATTTTCCTTCACGTGTTTCAAGAGGGCTCTGGAGTGTATCCATCCCAGAAACATTTCCTTTAGTGTACTATCCGAGCAGGTCTCTGTGGTCCACTGGATGCCAGGTAGGTTGAAGTCCCCAGCAATTACCAGTTTTTGTTGGGACTGTGCTAGTGCATCCAGCGCCCTGATTAGTTGCTCATCTTCGTTCATGGTGGCTCCCGGACTCCTGTGCACACTGGCTATGCCGGCACTGTTTCTCCTAGAGAGGAGTGAGATAGCACACATCTGTATATTGGGGGTACAGACTTCTTTGTCTAATTTCCTGTGGGGAATTTCTCTGCAATTGCCTCCATCTATCCTGTTTGTGGATCTCAAAGCTTTTTGCGATGGTCTGTGGTATATGGTCGCTTTCACCATGTCTCAGAGACAGCAATCACTGTAGCTTTGAGTTCCTCAGACGTGACCCCTAGCTCTGCCCAATTATTCCGGATGCTGCACGCATTTGCGCATAGCATAAATAACTTTTCCGGAATTGAGTATTTTGAGCAACCTTCTCTTGCTTTTGTCTCGGACGCGGCGCCCGAGCTGTGACCGTGTTTTTTGATGGGTCTGTTTCGGCCGTTATCCTGCGCCTTCTAAGTTCGGAGTCCGGAGGTTACACCATGGACGTCCGCCGCAATGGTGTTGACGTTTGAACAATCATCTGTTCATCCTCACTTACCGACCTGCTCGGCAAGCACGTCTCCCATTCCTCTTCCTCCATTACATCCTCTATAATCACCACCCCGTTTCTGTAGGGAGTGTTTGTTGACGTACGATGAATACTGGCCTTTCCCTTGGGTCCCTTGTACCCTACTTTCCCATGTGGCCTTGATTCGTCCGGGGCTATGCTGTGGCGCCCCTTTGTGCGTTAACTTACGAGGAATGCTCTTGATAAGATCATATCTCTTGTCCCACCTCTCCGAACTCCACAAGTATTGGTCGGGCCGCTGGCACCCCATTCGGGTTGGACTGCTTCCAAACACCTACTTTATGTATCCTTTTTATATGGCATTTTGTAACTAGGCCTACCAGTCGAAGAATGTCAATCACTCGGCGCCGGTTCAGTTCGCGTCGGATTATTAGTTGCTCCTTATTGAGGACCGTGAACGTGTTGCACTTAGACATTCTATTTGCCCCAACAGCCTTGATTTAGGCTATCTCTGCACCCAATTTGTGCAATTCACTCTCGATGTGGTGCAGGCTGAGTGGTTTACTGAGATATATTTGGGTACATGCTGTATGGTATACAATGTACGAGGGCGAGGTGCACTTTTCGTGCCCGGCGTGCAGTAGACCTTTAATCTTTATCTTTTATTGTAATAATTTTTTCTCTTGTTTGTTTGTTTATTTATTTTATTCATGATTTCTTTATTTAAATCTCTTTCGTTGGTCTCTCGAGACAATCCACAATGGATATGTTTGGTGAAAACCGTTGCCGTGATTACCACGCTTTGTTCATCACATGAACGTCAATTTGAGTCCAACAGGAGAGCACCGCTATGACATCCCTTATTTGTGCTGGTTGTTGCGGTTAGGGCATGGTAATCACTCTTTTTAGACCGCAAGATGTTTAGCTGAGGAGGGCCATACAGTTCTCTTTTTTGCCCTTGTGGTTACCTCGATGCCTCTATTATGATTTTGGTCCCGGAACTGCAACGAAAAGTGTCCAGTTCGGTATGCCTGTGAGTAACGTTTTAGGCTAAAATGACTCTGGTGTTCTTGTGTACTAAATAAACGTGCGCTTTGCGGTTGGTCACAATGCATTCATGTGCTGTTACTTCATCTCGTGAGTGAGTCATGCTCCAAACCACTCCGGGACTACTTTTGAAGGACCACAGAATGACACCGTCCCTGTGGAGGAGAGGAAGTCTGGCCAAAACGCATGCTGACTGATGCAAGCTTAATTTACCAAACAAGTAAGGAAAATGTTTGAATTCAATATCCCCTCAATACCCCCTTCATTATTGCTAACTAGGGTGCAGCTTAGTAAAGATCTTAGAGCAGAGCCGACCATATTCGGTCTGGTGCATAAAGGATACCACAGTGTAACAAGGTATGACCTCCCCCGGTAGCCTATTCCAATGATTCACAATTCGGTTTGTGAAAAAGTGATGTCTGGTGTTCAATCGAGCTCTTTGTTTTTTCAGTTTCAGCTCGTGACTCCTCAAACCATCCTAGGTAGCATAGTGGAAAAGCTATGGGGACTGATGTTGCTGAAACCCTTCATACATTTGAAGGTTTCTTAAGGTCCCCCTTCGTTCTTCTCCTCTTCATAGAAAAGAGATTTAGGGATGCCAGCCGCTGTTTACAAGGCTTGTTTCGTTGACCCTCCACCATTTTAGTGGCTATTTGCTGTACCTTTTCAATACACCTCATATCCTTCTGTAAATACGGTAACCATACTTGGACACGGTATTCCAGATGCAGCCTGACAACGGCCTTGTAAAGTGGTACAAAACCTCGGATTTGGTGGATGTCAGGGCCCTCCGTAGCCCGAACAACAGCCGACGTACACTTCCAAATGCCTTCAGGCACTGGGCAGATGGCTTGAAGTCGTTAGTGATGCTGACTCCTAGATCCCGCACGACGGTAGCCGTCCCTATTGTACTTAGCTCACCTTGCGTATTGGTAGGCCACCGTTCTATATTTGTTATTAGTAGGTGGCACTTGGAAAAATTTAGTGCTATGTTTGATTTCTGTGACCACCGCACTATTTTACTTAAGTGCTCTATCAGGTCCGCCCTGCTACCACTACCTTTTATCTTCACGTCATCTGCGAAGATGTAACAAGGGTTTTTCAGATGTGTCGTTAGATCATTAGTGTAAAGAAGGAACAGTAGGGGTCCTATCACAGACCCCTTTGGGACCACACTAATGACCTATCCCTAGCTAGAGAGAGTGTCGGCTACCCTGACCTGAAAGCTTCAGTCTGACAGTAAGTCTGAGATCCACCTTGCCAGGGATCCTCCAATTCCGAAGTTAGCTATCTTTTTAATTAGCAACCTGTTGTTTACCACATCGAAGGCTTTGCTGAGACCTAAGTAGCAAACTGCTATTGGTTATCCTTCGTCTAGGATGCGTGCTACTTCATCTAAGAAGACGATTAGGTTAGTTAGACAAGAACGTCCTTTGGCGAAGCCATGCTGTACATTGTTCACCGTGCCCTTTGCGATCACGTGTTCTCAAATGCGGTCCCTGACAAGTCTCTTTATGCACTTTCCGATGACGCTAGTCAGGATGACTGCTCTTTGGTTTTCTACTTTGCTTCTGTGACCCCCTTGTGAATACCAACAACTACAGCCTATTTCCAGTCTGTTGGGATCACTCCATCTCGTAGGGCAGCGTTAAATAAATCGCGAACCGGGTCCTAGATAATGCAGCGCAATGACCTAACCATTGCTGGGTGAATGCCGTCCCCCCCTGATAACTTATTGGAGTTTATCGCTCCAAGGACCCTTCCAACTTCTGTCTGTGTAAATTCCATAGTATCCATAATTGGCCCCTGATATTTAGGCATCTAAACTTCTGCTAGGTCATCCACTCGACACACTCTGGAAGAACTGCAGTAGGGTAATTTCTCTAGCCCGGTTCAATGTGGCTTTGCCGCCGCCGGGGAGAGTCAGTTCCCCCACGCCTTCCCATAAAACCGCTTATGACTGAACGGAACTGTAGTAATTTTGGGGGTATGTTTCGGCTTTGGCAGCTAGTCGTACCTTAAATTCGTGTTGCCGCCTGCTGTACTTTGGTAGTGGTGTGGCATCCTAAGTATTAGGTTTTCTACAAACGACCGATATTCAGAGATATTTTAGAATTATTGATGTCGAATTCAGCCGAAATGGAACAGATTTTGCTTTTGGCTGATTCTGACTGATTTGTTTAAATTTAATTCGTTTTAATGAACCTTAATTGACTTTGTTCGGAAAGTATAAATACCGCAACTTAAGGGCAACGATCACTTCCACGCTCATACCAACTTTTACGGCAGCTGATGCACTGTAGTTAAAGCAACAGGGTTTCTATTCTTCTTTATTACTATTTGTTTTCTGTCATTTCCACTCTTTGCTGTTTGTAATTTCCTGTTTATTTAAACGTTCCAACATAGCGTTTAGACGTTCGACCCGGGACATATTTCTTGGTCAGCTCGGTTGAGCTTGGTATACATTTTCGTTCGATTGTTTTCTGCGTTCTGCTTGGGTGAGCATACATCCAAGTATGTTTTTTTCCCATTTGTGCAATGTATTATAATGTGTTTTAGATACCGTATAAACGTCGTGGCCTACCGTCTATTTTTGTGTTTTCATTGCTCGTTCTCGTCGGTTTCGGTTACTTGGGATCGTTCTTCGTTATCGGATTGAATACGTTTGTTCCAGTTTGGAATTTATCGTCGATAGCGTGTGCGAATTTCTTCATTCCAGTTGAGGGGTGATCGTTATTGCAACGTACAAGCCTGTTCGTGCTAGATCACGGTGTTGGTGTAATTTAATAAGCGTACTGGACTTACGAGCTCAAGCGGACGCAACACCAACCATTGCTCATGTTGACGATACGGTCATTTTTGAACTAATGGTAAAAAATTTCTATGGATCGCTGGACGGATTATTGGAGGACTTTCGTGAATTCCAAAGAGTTACTTGAACGTCCTTCTACGTTTGTGCATCAATGAAAGCCGAACAACTGATACGAGAGAAAGTCTGGTAGGAAACTGACTCTGCCTGAGGGTTTTCCGTACTATTTCATCAAATATTGCAGCGTACATCACAGAAGTCGCGCGAAACTGCAACCAGGTAATTATGGCTCTCATTCCTAATATGTTTAGCTCGTTTCAGGCTGCAAAATATCGATCGTCCGGCATTCGTTGGAATTCACGCGGTCGAGAGGGAGTACCGAGTTATGAAACGTTGTCTGCTGCACAACCATGACTTCCATGTGGGTCAGCGGTGTTCGCATATAAGTAATCGTTGTCCATCTGGAGAACAGGTAGATGAAGTGTGTACTTTGAGGGACACTTTTCGAAGTACTCGCGAGCTAATTGATTTTGCCACACACAGGTCCAAAATACCATTAACTACGGCAGATATTAGAGCCACACGTCGAAGAAGATCTCAGTTGGATTTACGTGGTAATGCGGTGAAAGTTAGGGAAATGCTGGAGAATCAGGGAGAGGTTAGGATAGGTTTCGACGAAGGCGTCGTTCGTCACATTTATTTTGTTCCTAAGATTATGTTGCACTGCGTCGCCAGGTTTGATGATGTCTTGTTAGCGGACGCCAAGCACCAGGTAAACTATGGAGGGTACGTGCTTTGGCATGCTATCTTGTAGACGACACCGCTTTGGGTGGAAGTTTTCTCTACACTATCTGGCCGAATGAGAGCGGTGAGAACTATAGATCTGCTGTGGGAGCCATGAGAGCTANAGAGCTATTTGCCCAGCCTTTGCATAATGCAAGTCTATAGTACTTGATCGTGGCTTCGCTCAGTAAAACGTGTTTCCAGAATACTTTCCTTCCTCTAATGCGATATTTTGTCGTTTCCATCTTGTTAAGGATATGAAGAAGAAATGTAACCAGCTATCTAGTATGCCAACATTCGAAAAGCAGCGCATCTTTTAATGGATGCGGAACATAGTGTACCGTAATAGTGAGATACCGCTTCGTAGATTCCTGGCCGCCGTAGAATGGCAAGCACAGGAGCAGGTGTTTATTTACGCCGAACTTGGTTACCATGCCGAGAGCAGTGATCAGGGTATGCCGTGAGGACCAGATTGACTTTAGGAAACCTAACTACCAACCGAGTGAAGACCGAAAATAGGCACCTCAAGACAGGCTTGTCTTCTCGGTCTTCATTAGTGGATATATTTAAGAAAGTGCTACAACGAGTAAGGTCACTAGAAGTGACGCATGAAATTCACCTTGCTAAAGATTCCATGAGAGGGTATCTGACACCCAGTGGCATGCAGCCGTTTAAACCGTTGCTCATACAAGTAACACCATTTGCGCAGAATGAATTCTTAGGTAACTGGAAGTCATGTAAGATTAAACGAATTGTTCGCGAGAAAAGGTTCTTCATGGTAGTAGATAGTAAGAGCAAGGGTCATAAAGTTTTTACCGTAGGGGAAACAAAGTGTGTGTTATTTCTATGCGCAATGATTGTTGCCCTTTTTGCATATAGCCAGGGTATTCAATCCGATTAACTGGGATAATCTAATTCCTATTCCAGATTGGTGGATTGTGAATCGCAGCGAAAGGCATTCCAATCAGAAATTCACTGTGGTTATAGCGGCCTCAGGAAACGTCATGAATAAGACATCAAAGTTAGCTCAAACAGAGGATGTCCTTCAAGAGCTAGGCATCTCTTTGAATAGTTTAGGTACAGTGAATTACAACTAAAGCTTCGACGTGTAGCAGATGTGATAGGGAAGTACCCGGACATCCAGATATTATTCGATAGACAAGGATCGGCAACACAGACTACCGAGATTAAGCGTACCTATCTTCTGTATACGAGTGTCAAAGTGAGAACCGATAGACCACCAGTAGCTTCAATAGAAAATCAGAAATCAGTCTTAGTGAGTAAAGTAGTCAACAGTGATGGCGAAAAAATGGTCCTAGGTGACCCACTGCAGCATGCTGTGTTCCGAAGACTGACAACAACGACATCAGCAAAGTACGAACTGGACGCTAAACGCAGGAGGCAACCCAATCCAGCATCACCAATAAAGGCCAATTGTTGCAGTGTCTGCAAATCTGTGTGCAACATTGTTGATTTGGACGATGAGCAACAATTGATTAAGTGCCAGAAATGCAGGAGACGAACACATAGCAGTTGTGCTGCTTACAATGGAGAGGAAGTACAAGTTTGTGTGCATTGCCTCAGTCAATGAGCGTGGACGTCAAAAGCCAAAAGTGACTGGAAACGGACCTTTTAGTGCCACGCCAATTTGATTTATTTGTCTCCGAGTTATGAATTCCCTTCAGGGACCAAGATATAAGTTGAGATTCCTTTTGAGAGCGGATTTTGTGGGGGCATTAACTGCTTTTTCCAGGAGGCCGTTTCAATGCGGCATGACTCAGTGGGTGAAAGGGCATTGTTGATTAGTGTACGGGCACGAGGTTTGAAGAGTTTTGTATTATATACACGAAGATTATCCATATTGGTGCGGAAGAAGTAGTCAAAGACCCTGTCGTAATTGAAGGTGCGGATCTGATTGATGGAGTTTAGCTTATTTTAAAATATTACTATGGGGCACTTTTCGAAAGCTGACGAAAAGTTATTTTTATTTCGTATTCGTCGGAAGTTTCATAATAGTATTTGGAATAGCTTTTGACAGTTATATGGAAGGTTCAGTTCTTATCGATGGAGTTTGGGTACATTTCCTTACCGAGAATTAGTTCATATTAACAAATATTTCATTTTTTGTTAAATAAATTTTCTTTTTTAGTTGTGGCCTGCAGCATGGCATCTGGCGTTATGTTTTAGGTCTTTAATAAGCAAAATAATTCCTGATCCACAGATGTCTCCAGTTGGGATTTTGTTCATGGCTTGTATAATGGGGATTGATCAAATGAGATGGAAATATTTTTGATAACCAACAAAGAGCACTGGACAGCTGTTTCGTCCTGTTTGGGACTCGTCAGCAGTGCGTACTTTTCGTGTCCCTATCAGGACTCGAACCGGGATCAGTCCATCGTATTTAAATGCATACAAACAGTGGGGAATTAACGATCTCCCAAGGAGTGAAACCCACACCG
>UZAN01060561.1:0-10549 GCA_900618425.1 Echinostoma caproni
ACAGATTCCGAATCTGATGCTGTCTAAGTGTTGGCAGAGAATCACCACAAGAGATTCATAAGCTAAAAGTGCATCTCACAAACTCTCCTTAGACCCGGGTTACGATGACCTGTATAATTTAATCGGTGCTCTAGGGCAAGTAAGAGTATCGTTCATTCATTCACACAGGCGCGTCCGCGTGACGGTGTTTATCGATCGTTCGGACCTGACATCTCACTCCACTCACCCGCCTACCAGTCAATCGCGAATATCGTTCACCCGTTAATGCTACAGAGCCCATCGATAGACCGAATGACCGCGGCTTTGGTGACCACTGTAGAAAAAATGACCACATTCGAGTGCCTCACATTTCAGGTCAGTGCCCCACAGAATAACAAAAGAAAACTTCGCAGGTTAGAAACATGGATTTTTAGCAAAATCATAAATCGTCGTCTGTCTCAGTTTGGCTCTCCGTTGGAAATCAACAAACGCGCTGTTTAAATCAATGGTACACTCCAATAATCGGCCCGAACACCGAGCATTAGCCAAGGCAAAGAGCTTCAATTGATCCAATAACTTCTGCGCCTCTCGGATTGAGATAACGTCCGGCGCATTCACTGCATTCACATTCCTCATCTTCTTTGCGATGCTTAGCTTGATGCGAAACGAACTCATCTAATAACTAAGAGGAGACTTGATACAAAAATTTTAAACAACCCACTTCTTCCTCATCATATTCCAAACAGGCTATTTCTTCTTCAAAAAGTCGGTCATCAATAGACACATGTGTAAAGTCCTCGATCAGATCGCATTTATCCTCTGATGGCTGCATCACCGGCTGAATCAATGTGGATTTGAACCCTGCTTTCATGAAAGCGTTGATCAGTACGTCTGGGTGCACAGACACCCAAGCTTTCTTGACCAGATGCATGGCCATGAGAATGTTCACCTCGGCTTTCATGATACATTGCTCATCTTCGATCAAAGACAAAACATATTCCAGTAAATGTTTCCGAAACGATCATTTGAAAGACCAATTTGACATTGGAAAATACTGCGGCTTGGTTATGGCAAGAGATGTTGTCCATAAATAGTAAAATAGATCGTCTTTGAGAAACCATTTTTCGGTTGGCATCGGATAGCCAACTGTGAAATAACGCAGAGTTCATCCATGTGTTCTTTGAGTAATTATAACTGCATGGAAGGCTTTTTCTATCTACATCCCGGAGGCATCGTGGAGTTTGAAACTTTCCAATCACCAACGGTGATAACTTTTCTCCAGTCATGCTCCCACAAAGCAGTAAAGTGACTCTCTCTTTGGATTTCTTGGACCCAGAAACTGTCTTTCCTTTCAGACTCAATGTTCTTTCTGGGAGCTGCCTGTAATACAAAGCTGTTTCATCTACATTGAAAATATCACAGTCAGCATATCCTTGTATCAACTGCGGTAGCCCCGCTCGAAACTCATCCACTGCATCACGTGGTACCGCTAGACTTTCCCCACAGACCTATAAATCAATGCATATAAGTTGCTTGTTTCTTACTTTGTACGATTGAATACCATATCTGTCTGACCAGGAGCGAAACCAACCTTTGGAAGCCTTGAATTCATTATGATGCAATCTTTGTGCTATCTGGATTGCCTTCTTACGTACGATGCTCTCCACCATAAGGAACTCTCCGTGCTTTTCCGTCATAGCGGTAAACCAAGCCAAAGTTGTGTCATTCACTGCCTTGAACTTTTGGTTGGTTTTCAGGTGGCACATTCCCTCAGATGCGCCAGCGTTCAAAAATTCCCCGATAGTCGTTCGATGGGATACAACATTGTAGACAGTTTTTCGTGAAATTCCAAGTGACTTGGCTACGGATCTCTGAGTTGCACCTGGCCGTTTCAGCATTTCCAACACATTCTGCTTCTCTCTGAACGATAGGCGCTTGCATATTTTGACGTCAAATGATAGTTTCCGATTACTTGCATCGGTGTGACTTGCTCACTAGGATTATCCAATCAGTGAACAGCGTCACACTAGATGCAACGCCTTTGGTTGAGTGCGACATTTCAGGGTGGATGGTCAATGGTCCTCCCGAACCTCGGTCGACGACCAAGTGAGTACGTATCAGGAACTGCAACATATTGTGGGGTGCGACATCGCATAGTCAGAAACTACGTTACTAGGCATACGATTGGTTTGGGTTTTCGAAAAAGTAGGAAGATATTGGAAAATGTGACTTCTCAGGGGTGCGACATAGCAGGAGATTGACTGTACTAATAGCGGAAGTGGAATCCAAGTTTACGGCGCTGTTTGCAATCGAGTTCACTCCAAAAAGTGGTGTTCGACAGGGTTCCCTCTCCCGCTGTTCCTATTCAACTTTGCGTATGTATATGCATTGCGAGTTTGGCAGCGATTAGTGGAGTTCGCTTCTCTGTATTCCGCTGTACGATGATGATTGTCATAAATTTAATTCTCGTAATAGCTCTATCCTCGTGCGAGGATAGTGGTATCGATTTACTCCCAGGTGGCAAACTGTCTGATCTCCAGTATGCAGACGACATTGTGCTACTAAGTCAAGATCCAGGTTGCAAGTTGCAAGCTTTTCTGAATAGTTTGAGTACTAGTGTAGCCATGTTCGGTATGCGTTTGGCACCTTCGAAGTGCAAAATGTTGTTACAAGATTGGTTTGGTCCAGCCCCCAACCTCACTCTGACTGGGGAAGTAGATTAATTTTGCAACATGGGTAGCTATATCTCACCTGGCGGACGCATCACAGATGAAGTGTCGGTGCGCATACAAAAAGCTCGGTTGGCATTTGCCAACGTGATACATCTGTGGTGCCGCCGCCATATCCGGCTGTCTGTGGAGGGATCTCGCAATCTACCGCGGAATAATTTTGCTTCCAGTCGTCATTAAATATTAGCTTCCGTCATATTTCGAAGTCCTACGTCCTTCATGGAGATAAATATCCGTGGAAAGCAACCGGGTCTCCGACCAGGTCGTAGTTGTATCGACCAAATCTTCACGTTGCGTCAAGTCCGACGAGTTGCCCACAGTCTTCGCATTTTTGGTTGAGCCAAATATACAACCTCTGAATGTCTGCCTTCCATGTTCTGGTGTTCGGGATTCGCACTCCTTTCGCGGGGCTTCCTTCCGGTTCTATTTGGATTTACGTTGGGTACCGCAGTCGGGCGTATTCGTGTACTGTTCACTCGATCGCTGGGTCGTACTGTTTTGTTCTTGATCATTACTGCCGCACGTATTGTTTGGTCCACGGTTCACACTAATCCGGTCGTGTCGTCTATCCCAACGTTACAACAGTTCGCCACTCAGATTCATAGGGCTGATGCTTCTGACACTATTCCTACTGGGCTCTCTCCTTCTGCTGTTCATCCCAAAGAGTAATATTCTTTTCTTTTCCATGTTGCGTATTTCTCTCACCCCAAAGTCGGCGGGTTGACTTCGAGATGCATTTACCTCATAAACAAGCTATTTCATTTGTGGATAGATCTGCAATCTGTGGCTATCTGTTGAAAATGACTCTTGTCGGCGTTTGTCACTACCTCTTCAGAGGCGTGGGCAAATACCTCATGAGCATTTTTAACGCTTGTTTTGTCATCAAAAATTACTTGATACAGGGCGTGCAAGCACACTGTTAAGTTTGTTCAATTTCGGTTTCAGTAAATAAGAATAATTCCTCTTTGCACACTCTGAGGCTTGTTATCTTTTAACCAACAGGACAGTGAAAGTTTGAAAAAATCTGCGAGTCAGCAAGCAGCTGAACTTAAGTCTGCTAATACTCGGTTGCACCGGGCCGCGGAAGAGACGGAACGTTTGAAAGCGGAGCTGGACAAAGTGCGCAGTTCTGCTCGAGAGGGAACTGATTCGTTAAAACATACCATTGAAAAACTGACCACAGATAATCGCCGGTTGGAACGCCAAAAAGCAGAACTGCTCAGCGCATTTAAAAAGCAAATGAGATTAATTGATGTCTTGCGACGTCAAAAAGTACGTTCCGATTATCTAATTTAATTTATTCTTTCATGTAATGCCGTCAGGCGCCGTGTTACGCACAGACAGTTGAAAGCTGTTTTTACTACGCGCCATTATTTTAAGGAAAGGGGAACGGGTAAATCCCGCAGTCACGAGGATCTAATGTTCACTCATGATAACCAACAATTTAAGCATTTAAACTGTAGACTAAATAAGGCTCTAGTGATTAGGTGTTACTCGCATTTTATGTGGATCATTTTGTTGCATGCACAGCAAAGCATTGCGTTTTTTTGAGATCCTGGAGCATAGTACTGAATTCCTTATTGTAGTCGCAAAATAGAAAAACTGATGAGTTTCGTGATCACCTATCCAGAGTCTTTCGTGAAAACATGAGTGCCCTTTTCCAGATGACATGCTCCTCCTTTCTGTGTGACCCTATTCTTCATTTCGTTCTTTCAGTACACAGTTCCTCAATTCGGCACTGGATTTGTGGGTTCATCACATAAGGATGTGCGTCGTATGGATCACTAGTCAAAAAGAAAATCTTCTTTCAGTCGGAAAGCTCACATCATAGAATAATGACAGTTAATTTTACCTTGAGATCCGATGTCGGACTCACAGTGACCACATAACTGTTTGTTCGTTCATCCATTCATTGATATTACCCGGTATGAGGTGAATGGGCCAAAGGTATTTTAGCGCCTGTGTCCATTGTTTTTTTTTTTTACGAACAGACGGGGCAGGGCGACCGAATTCCTGCCCCATCCGCTATGGCCAGAATACGACAACTCACCTGCATTATTAGTTAACCCCATTAGCGGGTGACTTGATGATTCCAGTGTTCATCCGCTCAGGTGTCCACAAATCCGTTTGGACTGTCACGTGACCGTGTGGTGCATGTTTTCTCACGGTGGAAAGTAAATGGGTATACAGAGAATGAGATGGAAGAATCAGATATTTTCTCTTCAATCGCATACATGACTGTTCGGAACGTGAATAAAACATGTGTTTGGCTGTGGTTTTACTGCTTACATTTGATTGTCTTCTTTATATTACTACTTCTAACCTATTCCTAGTCTTGAATGCATACCGGACTCCTAGTCTTGATCTTCTTCAAAATGCTTTCATCGTACTGAACAATGTTATTCAATACCGATAACCTGTGTAGCAAGCTCGTAGAAATCTAAGCTCCGCTTTACATAAATATATAGTCACACAAATAGCACAGTTTGGCTCAAAACGTTACCATGAACAATTTGCAACTCATTGTATGCCTCCATTCTCTCTCTCTAAATATTTACAATACCGATTTGAGTACAATCATAATACCAACACGACAAGAATGAAAATGATAGGGGTGGGGATAATACAATACCATTTCGGACTACAGCTTTGCGATGGCATTTGTCATGTATAAACAGTATGTGCTTGCGCACAATTGAACTGTTCTCTGATTCGTATGATTTCTCGAAACATTTCAGATGTTACTCGAAGCTTCCAAGTGTCTTCAACTCACAGAAGAAGATTTCCTGAAGTCTTTGGATTGGCAAACCCAATAGTTGTACCGTTTTGTGACCGCATTGAATTTCAACCGGAATTCATATCACGCTCCAACTAATCTCGGTTTCCGTACATTCCGCATTTTAGCCCCGATTTCAGCGCACACTAGTTTTTTTCTCTTCTCACGTATTTTTCTTGTTATCCTGTTTGCACGTTTATATTTCTGTTTTTGTTTCACTTTTGTTAGACCGAATATAATTTGGACAAACGTACCGTCAAATTCTCACTCCACCATTCATTGATTGTTTTCAACTATTCACGTTCAATGGCTTGCCACGCAATAGCTTACTTGGTAAGGATGCTGTCTGTGCTTACACTTGTTTTCTCGTTTCGGGGATTTTGTTGTTTGAAGCAGATTGGACGTATTCGGTCACTGCTTTGGGATTGAGAAGCTTTCCTTCGCGTCGATCTGAGGGACAGTGAAACTGTGGTTGTTCATTTCCGTCGAGATCTATCATCAAGCTTACACATAGTGCAATTATCGTCCTACTTACAATTCGGTTATCGTTGTACACTGTCTGTATCTTCGTGTTTCACTCCCTGCACGGAGGTCCCAACACCCGTTGACAGTGATTCAATGCAGTGTTGTAGTGACTTTTTCTTCTCATATCCGTGTTCAATAGCAATCACATCGCATTTCCATCTTGCGGATGGAATATCATGTCGAGTATCATCTGTCTAGTCTCAAAATTCACTGAAATTTTGATTTGATTGCATTGTTACACCGGGTTTGTTTGACGTAATTAAAACCCAATTAACCAACTAGTTGCCCTCTACGTATTGATGGACTAGGCTGGTGAATTTCCACCATAGGCGGTCAAATCCAACCGCGTGACTAAGGGCTGCACTACGTATTGTTTGTCAATATATCGCCAGTTGGTTTATTATGGCCTAGATATCAATACCTTGATCACCTAATTGAGTCGTGTTCGGACTTCGGATCTGTGTCCTCAAAAACGTTATATTTTGTTTCAATTATCGAAGCTAACGATTTTGCTTACCGTAGTTGCACAGTGGTCCATCACATTCATATCCGTTCTGCTCTGTGATACATTGCAGTTTCCACAGTGACGTCCGTAATTTCTTTACTTTTTCTATGCACCATGCTTTCTCGTCTTTTATTGCGCTGTCTCATTGTCGGACTGCATTCATCCTTTTTTTCTTGTGCGAATAAATTGAAGAGCAGCGATCGTGAACGGTTTTCTCCAATTAGCTGTTTGTTTCAGTCCATAACCTGTTAATCTGCTAATCTTCCGATATGCTCGTGAGGCCTAAACATGAGATATCATTTGGCCACCACCTCACGCAGTGGTGTTTTCTGTTTCATCCACTCGATTGCGTAGTCTAAAACCAATGTGGTTAGTCATTATCCCTCTAAGCTTGATGTTAGTAGTCTGGCTTGCAGAGTACCCGGTTGACTAAAATTTTACTATTTTCTGAATTCATTTCTAGGAGACAGAGATCGGATCGCTTNTACCGCTGTTTCTCAAGACTGCACGCCCTCAACGCAACGATCCACTTTTCGACTCCCACCATAAATGTTGGTGGCCAAATAGTTTAAATTGCTTTCAGGAGCGTGCTCGAAACCTTAATGTCTAGAGCTGAAATCGTATGATTTCCATCCAACTTTGGTAGCAGGTTGCTGTCATCTGACTCGATACTACGCCTATCCTGTTGGAGTGTTACGTAGTTCAGGCGCCCCAGGTTTCAGAACCTTTGTATCCGGTTCGCTCAACTGAATACTAGGTCCTCATGAATATAGGTCTTTCGGCTGACTGGTGAAGAGAGAGTCAAGCGAAAAGTTGAGAAATTAAGTACACAATCAAAATACAGGTTCTGAGAACAAAGTAACTAGGTCTTCGTAGAGAGTGAATGAGTGCGCAAACTAACGCATGGTCGGATTCGAGGGACGTGCTCCAGTACGATCGGCAATATTGTATGCAACCCCGCCATTTGTAGCTTATAGCGATGTAGTGGATCTGCGTCTGACTGTGATTCGAGGAGGGGGGAGGCCAGATGGCGTACAGACATTTGGAGCGCATGAATTTCGTACTGGTGAGGAATAGGCGGTGGTCGGAACTCGGAGCCAACAGCCGTGCTCGGTTTCCGACCGACAGGAATCTAGTCCGAAAGGACCTACCATATGCGCCTCACTCGAAGTCAGCCGACCTACTCCAGCATTTTTATCACCTACTAAGATCAGTCCGACTCGCTTTACGCAAGAGTTTGTGTAGATTATACTAAAATTCATCTTTGACTGCATCTGGGTTGCAGTCCGTTGAAGCGTACGCCGACACGACAAATAAGTTTCGTCTATCTGGGGGGGGGGGGTCTGTTTACTTTGCACGAACGTGACTATTCACAACCTACAGTCGACTGGGAACCAGTCCAAGAGCTCGGGCTCAGAGTCCTCAGAGAGGTGTAAGAGAAACTTTATTGATGCGTTTGATGGGGGACGTCTGTTGGATAATGGAGCTAGAATCTTGGATACAACACACATCGATAGCTGGGGTCTCGAGCGTACGAGCTAAACGGGCCTCTTGTCCTATACGCATCAGAGTACGCACATTGAATGTAGCTAGTCTGAATGGGCCCCGATGGTGAAGATGGACTTTAGCTGATGGAGGATTCGGAGAGACTCGGACGGTAGTCGAGGTAGGACACGAGAGAACAGCGGCAGAGTTTCCATCTGAGGAGCTGCTGTTAACACGATCGTCTGAAGAACCCGAGATGAAAGGGATGAAGGTGGGGTAGGGGAGGGCTGGGGTATATATATATATATACATATATATATATTTCACACCCGTTTGAGGCTAGACTGTGTGCCAAGCAAATCACAGTGTAATAATCTTTATATAAAAAGAAAAACGTTCCATGATTGATATGTGTGCTGAATACTATCAGGTTTCCCAGGCCAAGGCAGATGAGTTTTCTTGAGGAATCCACAACCGGTTCCTTCGGCTAGCCAAAGCCTGATCCGCAGGGCAGCGAAGCGGTGCGTGAAAATCGCGTTCCATTGGGAGCCAGTGTCCAGTTCATCGGATCATACGCCCTTCGGACAGGGTCAAACGTCCAAGGTGCTCAATGCACCTCGATGCCCAAATGAGCCGGTGACCATTACCACAACCGGAAAGGTGTGATTGTGGATCGTACGCCTCCTCTTGATTGGTTTGTAATCAGGGATTTTGGCCAATTCCCCTAGGTGAACTACCAGTGGTCCACCAACCCGGATGTCGGCTTTTCGTCCTCTCGCTTTAGTGCAAACCACCGCAACGAGAAGGCAGTTAGTCGGGCTTCCTCAGCAGAGGCTTGGTCGTATGGGAGCATTTCGCGAGGTGCGAGGGCAGGGGACTGGCCGCAAACCTAAGCACACCCCCACCCATATCCTACCAGAAATATTCCAAGGGTATTGTTCAACGTCCTTTGATCACCGTCGAGGCATTTTAAATTCAGACCTTAACGAGTATAAGCGATGACACAAGCTTCATTTCCCTGACCTGAACTTCTGATTGCCCGTGCATAGTGGCAAGGCTGAGTACCTGAGACAATAAGGTCGGTTTACCTAGATACCCATTCATGTCCATACTGAAATTGGACGAACTTGATTGACCCCACTGCTAGTGCTCCATGGACTAGGTAACTCTGTGAATAATATCATAAGGAAACTCGCCTGCGACCCTTTTCTTCCTTGTTTCGAAATCCCGCACGCTATTTTGCAACGTTGAAATTCCCCCTTACCTTCGTGTTACCCCGACTCGTTCGAAGTCTGTCCACTTTTGGACAGCTAATTTCCTTTCCATTGCTTAAAAGTTGCATAACTACCAGTGTCACACATGCACCTCTGCATCGTTGATCTTAGGATGAGCTGAAATTGTTCTCTAGACCCTTCCGATTATTGAAAATAATATTTACCCATTGAGGTTGATTGATTGGAAAAGACGCAGAAGTGTCTGTGTTGTTCTAGTAACAATTCTGCTGCACACGAAACATTCGATCCCTTTTGTTATGTTGTTTTTGTCGAGTAGTATTTTTACACACATTGACAAGAAAAAAGGAAGGACAATAAAACGATATCTTCATCACGTCGTTCTGGTAGTCGTGTCATTGGCACCCAGTACTGCTCAGTCTTTCTACTGCATTAGATGATATGAAGTTTCGTTCCTGGGAATTGATTTTACTGAAATCAGTTTAAAAAACGGAAATAATATGTCAAAAGTGCTCGTTGTCACGATGGCCTACTGCTACTCTCTTTTCTTTTGCGTTTTCGCGTTCTTTTAGTGAATAAATAATGAGACAATTTTCAGGAAGGGGGAAGCGGCCAATCAAAGGGCTGCCATACAACACGCAATGGAGATTCAGGTGGTGGTGGAATGCGAATACACGTCCTCCGGAGTGATAATTTTGGGCCACCACCGCCCCGATTACCAAGTCAAGATACTCAGCAAATATGGGTCTGTTAACGATTTGTACGCACTGGGATATGACGCAAGCGTATGTACTTAGATCAGGTAGGTAAATCACTTCACAAAGAATGAGTGTTGGGTTGTCCGATAGTGATGACATCTCTGGCTCAGGAACCTGCATTATTCCTGTAGAACAGTTCCTTTCCTTTGGTTCGCACCGGTCATCCAACTCTCACTTTTGGCTCAACAAATTTGCTTCTATATGACAACCAACATGTTCCATCAACCGCTTGTCAGGTGGGCTAAATCAAGTAAGGGCAGTCTCCGAAAGCCTCAGGGTTGATGGGGTTGCCGCTTATCACCCCTTACATCTCACGAAATGCTCCTGTACATCCAAGTGTCCTAACTAGCCTCTGCTGAGGGAGAACTGCTCGTTTCCAACCAATGACGGAGGTGTTTACCAACTAAATAGTGAAGATGAAAAGCCAAAATCGAGGTCGGTGAACTGTCAGTTCACTTAGGAATTCGGCCAAAAGCCTTTATTTCAAACCAACGAAGGAGAGGCGTTCGGGTCACTGAAAAATCCCTGTTTGTGGCAGTGGTCATGGAGGTGTATTGGGA
>UZAN01060562.1:0-10549 GCA_900618425.1 Echinostoma caproni
TCAAATGACGGTAGCATAGTCAATGAAGTAACCGCCCGCATTTCCAAGGCTCGAGCAGCTTATGCAGAATGGAAACACCTTTGGTGTAGACGCGATGTTTCGTTGGAACTGAAAGGCTGCGTATACTACGCCAATGTGCGGCCAGTTCTACTCTATGGTTGCGAGACCCTAAATTTGCGATGATTAATTCTGGATTCAGTTCTTGGACCATGATGACCAAACCAAAATGCTGGATTCCATGTATTCAAAAACTGTCGGCGTGGTATCTCACCCAGCCGTGAACAATTCGATTTTGGAACTCCAACGAGACATCAGTAAAATTTTCAGTAATGTTGAATATAAACCCCATCAACTGGAAGCACGGGAGAAGTCAAAAAAGACAAATTTCGACCGATTAACCGAATTAAAAATGGAAGAGACATTCATTCGTCCATCACAGCACAGTACACAACAAATATGTTCAATTCAGTTCAGTTACTACAAGCATTAACCAAGCACTATCGTGAGGCGGTTTTGGTTGCTGTCTTTTGGCTGCCCATTTCGATGACCATGAGGAGAAAGACAGAAAAGGTTGAAAGTAGGATTGACGAGAAATTCAGTGGACTAATGATGCAAAGAAATTGAGAACATAAACGAACGCCACTGTTTACGGCATCCAGCCATGTCACTCAGTGTTTCTAACCATCGGTTACGATCATCCCGAGGTCCCCACCTAGGGAGCTTAACGGGACCTATGTGACCCAGACTCCTGGTTAGGGTTTTCATACCCTCAGGCCAGGTCTAAGTTTGACCATCCTTGACTTTATTCCACCCACTACCTGCTTCAGCAAACATCGCTTGCTGTGGCAACCTACTTGGTGACATGGGTAACACATGCTCCAGCAAACGTAACCTATGGAGGTCGACTACTTGCTCCAGTGGACGACCGCATTTACCTAAAACTCCGTGTCTAACCTCAGCATTGCTCGTGCAAAGCTGCGTAGACAGCGGTGTTCGAACACCGACAGTCTATCTTTACCCTGGGTCCTTAATGGCCAAGTTTCTGCGCCGTATAACAGAACTGGTCGAACCGCTGCAGCATACACTCGACCCTTAACAGACAGCCGGATGTCGCGACGGCGCCACAGATGTCTCAAGTTGGCAACTGCCAATCGCGCCTTTTGTACCGGCGCCGACACTTCATCTGTGATGCGTCCTGCAGGTGAGATATAGTTAGACATCTGACGGTTCACAATAAGACTCTGAGGCTCAAGTCAAGTCAGTAAGCAGAAATCAAATGAACGGTGGGAGCATCGCGTGAATGCCCATGTGGTTAGACTACGTGTGCTATGATCAGATAGTCTTCCGTTGAGGAAAACCATTTCACTGCACCGTCTGAGGCGGCTGGGTCTCGTCCGTACCGTGCGCTATTTGCAAACATTGGGACGGACTGGAAGAAAGAGCGAGGTGGACAAGCAATGGCGTGGTGAAGAGGGTTGGAGGAATTATGTTCCGATCTCGCTTTCGCCCAAGCTTGCGGATTCCGGCCCCAAAGATTGAAACTGTCATTGACTGGGGACACTTGGAGATATGACGGTAAATTGAATTCAGTGGCGTAAATGCACCTTTTCCTGTCTGCAATACCAAAGTAGAAAGACAAAAGGGCGAAATTGCCAGCATTGAATCAAGAATGAAGTTGTAATAATATACGGTCGGACCGCTTTGACTTCAGAATGTAGCGCTGTCACCAGTGATCAGCAACCTGGAATATTCGAAGGTTCTTGCCTCAAGGACTGTCTCGCAGTCGTAATTCAAGATACAACGAATGTCTGTGTGGTAGATAAACACAGCCTGAGAACTGTTTTCGTTTAGTGTACAGCGGCAAGGCTGTGTTGCAACGCGTTCACCTTTGACGCATAGTTGGATTTCCCCTTAACATGTGATTTATGCCCACTGTCTTTCTCTGACGAGCTCCGGCTGTTTTAATTAGGACGCTGCGGCGCGACCTTCACGAAAAGCCGCGCATTTAACTCAATTTCCTGCATGTTTGCTTTGGGAACTAGGCAAGCTCACTATGTAATCGAACCGTTTTTCTTTTCCCTGCGTGGAATGCTTTTTGATAGTCTCACGGTCCTGAAGCAATTAGGTAAACCCTTTCAAATAAACGGTACTACCCCCGACAACATCGTTGTTGTCAAGATAATCAGCAGCATAAGGCATCGTCAGATGTAAACACACTTCTGCGGTACAAATGCAAAAGGTCAGGTTTCCCGATGACAAACCGAGATGGTCACGGTGAGAGTGTATGGTGATACTACTGCCTGTATCTGGTTCCTATATTCAACCTTTAGTTAATAAATGCCTTTCTATTGGGGCGAATTGCTTACCCGTGCTGTAGGAAGAGGAATAAAAATGGAATACCAGCCTACACATGATAGCTTCATCCAGTATCATGTGTGAGTGGGGCTGTGCGCAATAAAAGAGCATCAATAGATGGGTGAGAAACATGGAGTACGCAAAGTAAGGTAATCTTTCACGCAACATTTTAACTTTTACTCAACCGGAGGATCGTGAAAAAGACACAAAATTATCAATACAGATAACAGGGAGACCGAATGCCGGAAGCTGATGAATGAAGTCTTCGAGGGCGATGTTAATGTATGTTGAGCACACATTGTGGATCTGGAGAAGGCTTCATAGTGATGGTCAATCATTTTAATTTGTTCTAGCTGATGTGCTCCGGAATCTGAGGTCTCAGATTAAATACCTGTCACTCAGCTCTGGTGATGGACAGATTTATAACATTTCTCTCTTGACCGAATTTCATGCTTATTCCACTACACCCTTTGGCGGTTTTCCAGTCTGGTCTTTGACCTTTTTCCACTCTCAAAACGTAGGTTTTCATGACCAGATGTTTCTTCTATTGAACTTAACATAATAGAGAAGGAATGAACCATTGGCGGCAGGCGTAGGGTACTGGAGCAATTTAGTAGCCATCTCTTGTTGATCTTCCTCGGTTTGTAAAGTTTTCCTCCATTATCTGGCTCTTACTATCGTACATTCTATCATTTGACCGTTCTATCGATTATCAATCCCCAATTCGTGTATCTCGTGATTTGATTATACTTCTGTCACTCTTATCCGATCGCTTCACCGTTCGATGTGTTTTGTTAAATTGCTTGTCATCCATCCCATTTGAAACCCCCGCCCACAGTTACTGCAATTTGTGATGCGCTCCAATTTGCGGATTATAGCAGTTCTACCTATATACTTAAATCTGTAGTAATAGAAATAGCGAATTATGCAAGCTCGTAAAGGTTGCACATTTCACTAAACATTGATCACGACTTTATTTACTTCCTCAGGCGGTACTGTTTGTCTGGTTAGCTATTCGCACATTGCGCATCTTACTTCACCAGGCGGTGAATAAGCTGCATCACCTTTCCGTACACCACTAGATCATCTGATGTTTACCGTTAATCTGTATTATATTCCTTCGTTTGTGTGCAGTGTCACCTTTTACGATACAGTGCCTGTCGTGAATGGTGGCCCAGATCAATCACCGGAAGCCAATAGCGTTTCTGAGCGATTCTCGAACAGCCCATTCGCACCGTCTTCACCTAGATCGAGAGAAAAAATGAACCTATCGACCTCCCATCGAATCAATATTCGCATGATCGATCGGCCCGATTTCCACCTAGCCATCTCAGGCAAAACATGGGCTATCATCAGGGAACATTATCCATGGCTCATCCCAAAGGTTCGTTCATATTTCATTCACTCAGTTTCAAAGTGTCCACATTCCTGCGAGTTATTTCAGCAGGATTAGTTGTTTCTTTGTTTTTGGTTGACGAAATATGCTTTAGTACTTTGGGTGTTGTTAGCCTAGTGACTTATTGCATTCTCCATGGCTTTGGAACGGCTAGAAACCACGGCTTATTCTCAATCACGGACAACTGAGCATTAGATGTACAATGGATTCCCGCTCACGCCGTTCACAGCAGACAACCATACTATAGTCCAATTCTTCTCCGTGACGTGGTCCGCCAGGACTTGGGTCGCTGGACCTAAAAACGTAATATGTTCCTCAAGCTAAAATTTATATTCTTTGTGTACTTTTCTACACTATAACAGGGACTATTCATATATCATATTTAAAAAAAGTGTGCCCAAATCCATATAGACAATGGTTTTGCATGCAATACCTCATTTTTTAACGATTTTAAAAGTTATCTGTTTGGTCGTGATCTGTTTCCGTTAAGTATTTGATTCCGATTCTCCAGTCTTCGAGGCGCTTGTACACCCTCTCTCCAATAGGAGATGAGTTGCATTTAATTGTGCTTTATTAGTGCTGCTTATCGGCCCTGACTAATGATTTTCATTTTTCCTTTGTGCCCTTCGGGCATACACTCGAAGTTCTGTGCAATTCATCGTAACCACAGTCAAGAAAACCTGAATTAAGAAGTTAGGAAACATTGTACAGTTATTCCAAGTCTTTGGGGTATTATGATCAGTGAGAACCATTCAGACCTATTAGGCATAGATCTTGGATCCCCATTTACACAATGCAACAATGCTACTCGTTTTACCATCGAACAACTAATCAGACTGTTTCATAGTGACCAACATCCCTGATTAGACAGTTGCTTACGGATAGCGAATTTTTCACAGTGTTACATGTACCCCGGCGGTTGTAATTCAGTTCTTGGCGTCCAGGTTACTAGATCCCCAAAACGAACTCATTCTTTTGTACCGTAAGACAACTTTGATAAGTAGTTTTATATTTCTGTTCAAACTTTACTGTATCAGTTCGCTAGTAAACCATTCATAACAGAAATGTTTAGCAATACGAACACAATTTTAGATTGCACCATGTCATCCATGTTGCACACGTTTAAGGCATAATTCTTGATGTGTTGTGAGCGTAATCTCTGTCCTCTTTGATCAAGACGCATTTTCTTAATACAGTGCTCCCAATCTATTCATCTCAAGTAACACAAGACATCCAAACACTAGTCACTCATGAGTGTCAATTCGTCATTCCTATGTTTCTATTACATCACAGTTATCCAGGAGATAAAGCATGGAGAAGTAGCCTGTTTGGAGCTAAACGTTTTTCGTGATAACCATTCATTACTAACTTTCTATCGAATATTGATATTTTGTTCATCAAGATTCGTTTAGGTCGTTCTGTTCTGTCTGTTCGTTTTCTTCCCGAAATCGATTTTCTCCATGCGTGACCTAATTTCATTGTTGCATTACTAATCTTTCACCTACCCTGCTTTCTTTTCAATAGCTGGTGGTCAAGGGCACGGTTTTTGCTCGTTTCTCACCGGATCAAAAAACTCAGCTGATCGAGGCACTGCAATCTGTCGGCTATTTTGTTGCAATGTGTGGGGATGGGGCAAACGATTGTGGCGCTCTGAAAGCCGCGCACGCCGGCGTTTCGTTGAGTGAAGCCGAAGCCAGTGTGGCCAGTCCCTTTACTTCGAAAAAGCAGAACATCAGTTGCATTCCCGCACTGATTCGGGAAGGTCGTTGTGCGCTAGTGACCAGCTTTGGCACGTTGAAATTCATCACGGGATATTCTCTTGTCCAGTTTATTTCTGTGATTACCCTATTCTATGTAAGTGACACGTTTTGTGAGCTTTGATCCCTTCAAGTTAGTGATCATTCTGGTTGTCTATAAGCTAAAGTCTATTCTATGTTGATGTTACCCACCTGATTTTGGAAAAGCGGATATCGTTTGTGAGACCAATCTCAATACACATACTCCACCGTCATTCTTCATTTTCGAAAGGCTCAGTTTGCTCTGTTGCTTTATATTTCGTTCTATTTCTCGAAAGATCCATTGAATTGTACTTGTACTACAGATTTGTCGATAAACAAGGCACAAGTGTTAATAACGAGAACACTGGGATCGTGGATTTGGCAAGACTGTTTGGCTTGAGTCTGGTAGCATCACTGAATAGGGTATTTACTAGCGCTTTGGGGTTTTATCATTTCCTCCACCTACCTGATTTGCTTATTGTTGAAATATTTATTCTTCTATCGGGTCTTCCGTTAAGGTCCATTGAGATACGAGAACAGAAGTACATCATTCTCGTGTTCGCTAAATTGTTGTAAAATGTAGACCGATGGATTGGCGCGTGTTAATCACATGAATCGAACTCAATGACAATTTAATCTTTTGTCTGATGCACAAAATGGCATGTTCAAGCGCTCCGTTCGTGTATTCACTTACTTTTGATCACACTTTTGACATATATCCGTCCTTTGTTTTTACCCTTATTCGTCCATTGCTGATATGTTGAAAAGTCAGTATTCAACACCAGAAAGTTATACCACCCGAACTGGCATAGACACTATCCTACATGGGTTTATTTTAAAGTTAGCAAGCGCCCACTGTGCTGGACAAAAATTCACCACCACCGGTCACGCAACCTGATTCAATCACATTGACTATTTTTAACTTCATTTTCTCATTCATCATAAAATCCACGACCATTTCCGTATGATTAAAACACTGCTTCACTGTGCTCGTATTTGTTGAAAATTAAATTGTAATAATCTTTCAACTGGCAATTTCGTTACTTTTTTCGTCCCAGATTCAGTTTCTTGCACTCAGAACAACCATTCTGCTCTAATCCTCTCTTGTTCACAGATTGGAAGTTCACTCTCAGATGGTCAATTCTTGTATATTGATTTATTTCTCATCACCTCTCTCAGCGTTACTTGTAAGTTGTCGTTCTGCCTGTATGTGCTTGCGATTTCCGCCTATGCTGTCTGTTACACTTTTCATGTGATCTCGTTGTTTGCACTTGAATGGATGACTCGTTTAGTCATTATCAGGACTGTTTCAACCACCAGGCCATAATTTCTTCATTTTATAGTGTAAAACCCCATCTTTTCGTGTGTGCCTGTGCCCGAAGGGGATCGACTCATTTGCTTAATTAGCCTTTCCCACAAACGCCCTATTACCTTGCTCGAACTCTCAGTGCTATCTAGAACAAAGAAATCTAATTTCGTTTTGCGGCATCAAAAACCGAATTGCTACTCCAAATTTCAGGTCGATTTCAATAATGCACTTTAATCGCAGCCTATCCGGTTGAGTGGCCGTTGGGAAGAGTTAAATGGATGGAAATTAGTTTAAATTTGCCTTCGTCACAATTCACGTTCGCTTTCAGCTTTTCATTCCTCCACTTCTCATAGTAGCAAATTGCTAGTTTGGTTGTTGAAACTGGGAGTCACAGCTCTGTCTTCTTTCCTATTTAACATTGAATTCGTTCTAGTGGAGGTGTTACAGTCCTATATCCATCGATTTTTCGTAGTTGTACCATAAATAGCATAGACCATAACGAGCGTTCAGAATCGTTCAGATTATCATAACAGAAAGAGGTTGGAGATTGTCGTTTAAAAAAGTGGTAATGAGGAAAAGTGGATTATTAATGTGTATCAATTCCTTTCCTTCTGTTTTGCACAGTAAGTCGAATACTCTGACGGTACCTGCAGTTATGTCAAATTCACAGGCAAGATTATTAGAATCCTAACAGTATGTCAAGAAGGTATCGAGCTGTCCGTCTACTGGAACGCATAGTCACTTCTGGGATACCAAGCTGAGTTTTGTTTCGAATAGTGAGTCAAATTGATGCCTACCACTCCACCTCCAGTTACAGCCAACTCTGTCGATAGCGATCTGCCAGACTTTCACACTGAGTATTCGCGTGATCGACTTTAACCCCGGGTCCACCGTTGGTTGCTCAGACTCATTCATCGTCTAGCGAGCACATTCGTGTTCCTATAACTTGTTACTTTCTGCGAATAGTTTTTTCTCACTTGAATCTCGCGCTTGCGGCGCACACGCTCACGGCATATGAATCGAGTGTGTAACCGATCCTGGTTACATTTGTGTGTCGGAGGGGAGGGGGTTTATTCATCTGTATCAGCCTAACAAATCTGTCTGCGAGTTATGGGGTAATCGCAATTGCACCCGATATACCAAGGCCGAAAATCGATACTATTGAATAAGCTTAATCATTGTATCCACATCTTCGTTAATTGGACTATCCCCCAGATCGAGAGGAGTTGCAAGAATGGGGTGGATAGAGGTGTTTGGGTCCTTATCCGATTCAGGATCATGTGATTCGACAGTTCTTTATCTTTGGACGATCTAGGTGTGTGAACAATTTTAATATAATATCTGAACCCAATGTGTAAAAATCCTACAAGCATTTATGCGGCTTCGCCCCATGGTGTAATAGACTTTGATTTACAAGCATGATCCTTTTCGAAAAACACCCTCAGTGCTCGATCATCGATAACCATCCAGGAGTGCACGGATCTCGTTGGATCATGAAATCGTTCATACTGAAGTTAGTTTTAGCTCTATTAACTAAACGGTCGCAGATCCTGTATCTGATAGACTAAGACTTTCGAAACACAGGTAATTCACGCTAATCTCTGAGTTTGGTGATTATTTTTCAAAAAGCTATGCACCATCGTCTCCTGCCTAAAGGAGCAGTCGATTTGCAGGTAATCTCAGATGGCACTTGACCATGTGTGACCGTTGACGACGAGGTCCGTGTTGATGCTGTCTCGGTCGTGTAAACCGACCGTGTGGAGTGGTTACTTTGTAATAACGAGTGAACTGATCTACAATTCAAGTCGATGCATCAAAGAAACAGTGCGTAATATGGTTCTTATAGACAATGGGTGGTGGTGGCGCAGTGCTTTAGTCGATTTTCACCGGCGTGCTTTGTACCCTATGGTCCGAGGTTCGAGCCCCACGACCACCACTGAACTTTGGTGGGAGACAGCTTTGCTGTCGTCCGGTTCAATACCACATCCAACCTACTGGGGCCTCATGGGGCTTTTCCCGTCTTCTGTTCATCGCACGAAAGTGCGTAATAAAAAATGTTTGCCCATCTGAATGTTGATTTTCGATCCAATAAAGCTATTTTGGTTCCTTGATCTATTTACTCGTTTTCGGAAAAACAAACCTAGGTGCATCGTTGTGCAAATGTTTGTTGACTATATGCATAACTCAAAACGAATCAGTCACTTGCCATTTTGCTTTCAATTTATTTCTCAATCTTTTTTCCAGTTGGTTACACGAAACCCTATCCGCACTTATCCATTGAACCTCCTAGAATGCGTCTTCTTTCAACCATCACTCTGTTGTCACTGGGCTGTCAGCTTCTNGACGCATTTAGCAGTTCAAATTGTGGCATTCTTTACTGTCCGCATGCAACCGTGGTGAGTGTCCTTTTAGGCTTATCCAGCCTAAACTGATTTTCCTGTTCTCGCCATTTTTCACACGTGGTAGTCCAACTCACACTGAAGTATGCTTGTTGCCTTATTCCGCGCAACGTTGCTAGATTGTGTTCATTCAACTCGGTTGTCAAATAGTGATTGTTGTTATTGATGCAGACTCTGTTGATCACGTGTTTTTTTAATTTCTCTTTTCCGATTTGGTTGATAAACATCAACCATCTGCTAGCCTTCTGGCGTCTGTTTCCTTCATCATACCGACAATAAGTACACCCCAATCTTCGTTTTGTTCATTGGCGCGTTCTCTCGCTCTCTGGTTCTACGGCGCCCCGAAATTTTCACTCCCCTCCCCATCCACCATATCCTACACCCTAAACTCCCTTTGTTGTCATAACTGAATAAACAAAGATGATTCATCCTCGTTGCTCTTTGATGTGACTCGTAAAACATGCTACCGGATGTGTTTTTGTAATTTTACCTATCCGACTTCTGTTCCATCAACTACCGACCCGATTTGTTTGATTTGAGCAACCACACTTCCGTGGAATAAAGTGGAAAATGTATGCTACCCAGAGAAAAATCAAAACCTGTCACGGCACACGCGCACTTTAATCGAAGTGCGCATGTCGAGCTCAGTCTAGTTTGACACATTCTGGTCAATATCACATTCACTAAAACTAATTTGTCACGTGTTTTCACGCGCAAATCGCAGCATTCGGTAGAAGTGTGTGCTCGTTGCGAGCATTATTCAATGTCCTAAACGCAAACATTCTTGGTCAATGTTTTCTACCTCGACTAATGTTTTTCTTCCGGCGCTTCCGGTTCTCTCTTACCACAATGTGTGGTTCACCTAGCGCGAACCTTCGTTTTATAAACCGAGAACGAGTCGGTAAAATACCGGCTTTTAGGTGATTCAGGTCTCTCAGATTGATCCACCAGGTATCTTTTTCAATTTGAATCCTCAATCAATCTGTTTGACTTGCCGAATCGGTTTTATCTTTGTTGAGAAACTGCTGTCACTAAGCACGCCATTCGGGTGTTATCGGAATTTTTTTTAAACCCTGGGAAACTNTGGGAAACTCGTCGAGTATCAAGCCTATCCCTTGACAGTTGTGAGAAGTAACACCTCAGTGTGTGCTTTGCACCGTATTTCGCTTTACATTTGACACTGTTAGTTACGGAATTCCCCTATGGAACTTGATTTTTATCAAATCGTATAATACATATCATCCTGACAAAATATTGAAAATCGGTTTTCGTGGCTCGGGTGAACTGAATTCCATTTTGCCTGTTCGCCGAG
>UZAN01060565.1:0-10546 GCA_900618425.1 Echinostoma caproni
GAAAAGACTAGAGGTGGTCGAAATAAGACAGAAGGTAGCAGGGTATGAGCCCTGACCTGGGCTCTCTGTCATATCAATCGGAATGGTATTTCTTGAAGAGAACATCGTGATCAGCCTAATCAATGATTACATACACTCAGTGATATGGCCGTTAGCCCGGATGAACTGAGTTCATTTTCACCTGTTCGCCGAGCTTGGCAATTTTTTCGCGAACGTTTCAACGATGAACAAGGGACGAAAATTGCCACTGAAGAAGAACACATTTATGGAACCGGATGGTTACAGANCTGGTAAACCCTCAAACTTCACTTGATTTGCTTGCATTAACTTTGATCATTCACCGAACTTTAAATTCCGAAAATTCATTTCAAATGAGTAAACGAAAGACAAAAAAAAACAATAATAACAACGCAAATTAATCACACAGCAGTGCATTGCACAGCTGGTTTGATCTCGTGAGTCAGCAACAACTGCGTGAATATACAAACCAGACAGAGGATTGAACAAAGAGCATTATAGACCAACTGCAAATGTGCCATTCAGTTGAGCGCTGGGCAGTTGACCAGACTATAAGTCTACTTTGAGCCTCCTTTGTTCCTGGTGAGCCACTAACCTTGATTGCTTAGGCATCTGGGCAATTGGCGATCAGATGATGTTTCGAAATGATTGCCCTTTGTTTTCCGAGACAGACTGATTGAAATTATTGGTATGCAGGAACCACAACTTACTCACAGGATTATCGACAAGACACTCAGGTTGCGGATTCCATCTTTCTAAAACACATCACTTGTATTCTATATGTTCTTTGTCCAATCCCTGCGGTCTCAAACCAGGATGAGAATGTCACTAAAAAACCAGCTTTCTCTACATTGATGTGGTTTCTTGCGGTGTTTTTCTGTACCACCATCGCTCTAGGAATATACAAAAATCATACAGTTTTCAATGGTTCAAATTTATCATTTTACGGGAAAAAACAGTGTCAAACACGGTAGTTCTCGAGGATTCATTTCAAGTCAAATACAACGCAGATTATGTCATATGCTTGAATGGGCACTAGCGAACATCGTGCTTCAACGATTCCGATTATCTCTATTCAAATAAAAATGAGCAAATCCGTTGTTTCCACGTTACATCTTACTCTCAACGGCTTTTTCGCCGTACCAGTTTTCGCGCAATCGGAAGAAATTCAAGGTCACTCAAGTAAAATGCATGAGTTAATGTGCAGTGAGAAAATGGGTAAACTGTCGCACAAATCCGTACGGGAAAGTGAACTTTTTAATTCAATAATTGGATGCATTTCCTTTGGGGGGGGGGGGTTGGATTCATTGAAGGTGATATCTGTTAGAACCGAGAGGGTTGATGATTAATTGCAAAGTCAAAGGTAATTGTGGTCCACCTTCTATTTGATGTACAAGGAGTTGTGTTCTGTCTTTCTTCCGATGCGGACAATTTTGTTTAAAATGTAATTACAGATCTCTCTGTGTTAATCGATCAAAAAAAGCATCTTCACACAAATTGTATAATGCTTGTCGATTGATTATTACGTTTACTAGGCTATGCAAAAAACCAAGTGGACAAACCGCGTCAGTTTATGATGCCACATCCTATGTTCGCGGTTTCAAACAACATAACTTTGCCTCACAGAATAAGAATCAGCAAAAAAAACTATAATGCTATTATCAGTGACTCCCTTTTACTTCCATTTAGTTATAATAGCAAAGATGTTTTAAATCAATATTCACTAAAAGGATTGCAGCCATGAAAGCGTTCCCTATCAGTGAGCGTCGAGCACCCGCATGACAACATTATATGAGATGCGTTTTTGGAATTTGCACCACACGTGGAATCACATGTGATTTGGTCCGGTTCATTGAATTCCCTGAATCGTTTTGCTAATTTCACTACAAAAATCCAGAGCATTGTTAAAACGGAGTTACTTCCTAATTTATGATTATTCATCGATCGGACTAGATCAGTGAGTCGGTTGTTTGCTTACGCGCGGAAATGTGATTCACCGCCTCCAGGCAAACCTTGGGGTGTGAGTTTGTTCGTCTGAGATTTTGTGTGGCAAGATAGCATTGAGTTCCTATTTATTTGCTCACAAAACCTTATCCCATGGTTGTGGTTGACATGCCGAAGAAGAAGCGATACTGTTTTGGTGAATCTGACGAAACTTGCGAATGATTCATTTTCAACCAGCGGAAGCAGCAGCATGTCACTGGACCGTGCGTGCAATTACGGTGCATGACGAAGACCAAGAAAGAGAAAGAAGTAGAACGTCCAGATGCTGCGCAGGAGGATATGGAAATTAGTGCACAAGAAGTGCAGTGAAAAATGTCGACGATGGGCAGGACAGCACAATCCCCATCCTGAGGCGGATGGATCATGACAAAACACTTTCACAAAAAGGAGGATGTGTTGAAGTGCTGTTTGAATTGATCGTTTGTTTTACTGCATCAATTGTGTTTTTATGATTGGTCCGCGTAAGACTTTAATTTTGCCAGTCAAACGATCTGATTGGTTCAGGGTTATATATAAACGCCTGGGATTTCCTTCCCAAATGTGATTCGTGTCCAGTGGACTAGAAAAAATATATCGAGAGCATTTCCTGAAGAACTGACTTTTGACAATGGTCACTACATATTTCCATCCGATAACCGACATTATGTTGTATGGATGTTGCTACTCCCAACGAAACCAATCGGATTTGATTATTTGGAGAAAAATCAATAGCAATCGGTAAGCGATGAGGGGTAGTGGTTCTTGTGAACTACTGATGAATTGCTGATGGGTAGGGAAATTGTGTATGTTAACTTAAACGTAATCGAACTTGGCAAACAATGGAACATAGGAAACAGTTTTTTGCCGTTTCTGTGTGCGAGCGAATCAAGGAGAAAAATTTGAGCAGACCGAAAGTACCGTGTCGATTTCTCACGCCCACATTCAGCCATTCACACCTATTTGTATAATTATATCAGGGGAGGCAAAACAATGTAGATTGTGATCAAACGTTGATGGTTAAACGGTCGCTTAACGGTTAGGCAGTCGTGAAAGGAAGGTAGTGAAGCAAACGGAAATGCGATGTGGGTCATCTAGTTGGAAGAAATTATTATCCAGCAGAGAGGGCAACTGAAAGCCAGACAGGACAGCAAATCGAGAATACCAAAGCGTTTTGTGTGACGACAAGGTGGTGGTGGCAAGTTCAAATGCGTTCGGATATGCAGAGGTCCTGGCTGGCGAAGCACCTTCTTACGGCAACTGATTCCGTGTTGGATGCTACACACACACACACACGCACGCACTTACATGTATCCACAAACAATCCCGTTAATCTCTCGCCTCTGTCTCATTCAGTCCCATCTCCTCGCCCTTCGAACTCCACCAGAGTTACCGTTTACTCCAATGCAAACCAAATAATTTTCTTTCTGCATTTCTAACAATTCTCTAAAAACAATAATTGGTGTCTCAGATTGCTTCCATACTCCGTCTGGAACTTGCTAATCGACGTGATCTATAGGTTTTTGTTCTCTCACATTCCCAAATCCCTTGGACTAATCCATAACAAATTTGTTCAAAGAAATCTCAGTCAAGTCGCATAACATGAGCTCAAGTCAATGGAATCTTGTTTTTCATACAATGCAATAAATGACTCACTCGTCAAATCGTGTTTGGAATCAATCAAGCCGAGTCGTACGGTACCTCAATTGAAGAAGACTAATTTAGAGACGGTAGTCAGCACCCTGTTAACAAGCAAGCTATGAATTCTGCTAAAACTCTTTATTCCCTGATAAAACGATTCTCAACTCACGAGGTTATTTGATTCGCAAAGTTGCAGTGCCGGCATTGCATTCAAATGGCTTTGGCTCTAAGCTGTAATGTGTACATACACAAGCTGTCTGAAAAATATTCAGAATCATCCTATCATGTCAGCTGTTATTCTTTGGAATTCGTTCACCCACACAAAGTAAAGAAATGCACGGAATCTCCTTCTGGGACGGGGAGTCGAAGGGGTCGTGCCCGATAAAGTTTGCTTCTTTAAACCCCACGTGATTGTCGTCATTTAGGTGCACACTTTTCTTTTTGACGGTCCCACCGTGTTTTTTCCCTTGCAGGTGTCTGGTTTCTTTCACCTGCTGACGCAATACGTTTTCTACAAGCTCCAATTGTCCCATTATTCCCTCAGTTTTCTAACAATGTGTGTGCATGTGTGTACAATTGATTAACATGATTTTTCGACGAAGATTATGTGCGTTCGTATAATTTTTAAGAAAAATTATTTTTCGACCACATCATCCGCATTTGTTGCCATTGCTCGAATGTAGATGTATCTTGCTAGACAGGGAAAATACCACACCAGATTACTCCAGCGTTTCACACTTGAGGATGGAAAATAAAAGAGTGAAGAATGTGATGTGTGGCAGACACACAGACACACCGCTGTTCTCACCTCGGGTCGTAGAGACGGGGAGATGCACTGCGGCGGTTGAGTGAATGACACAAATCGCTCCCAGAATGGTTTACCGGGGTTAAATAAATACGGGAAGGTGAGCATATGTAAAGTTTCACAGATAGATACACGTGGACCAAAACCTGTGAAAAGTGGACTAATGACTGAAACTATATTCATTCCATTGAAGAAACGAAATTCGACTCAGTTGGGTCCTCTGTGTGTATGTGAAAATAAGCGCATTAAATTCGTGACTGTATACGAGGCAGTCTTGATCAATTACTTGCTATAGTGTGAGAATTGCAGTCTATATGTTCGTATATTCCGGCAGCATAATCGGCCGCGAACGACATCGAAGATGTGTGAAACGTTCGGATGAATTAGCCCGTATCAAACTGGCTTAAATGGATGAGGTTCAGGTCTGGAGGGAAGAATGATGAATTTTTTGATACTTTTCTGTTTCCATAATAAAATCGAAATTACTTATTTAAGTTCCTTCCTTTGAATACTGTTTCGATGTTCAGATGAGGATCAGGATGGTGCATGTTGGTACTCAAACAACCCGCCTACTCTGAGGTGTGCAATACTTTTCTTGCATAGTGCACAGTAGGCAAAATATCTCACTCAATCGATTGGTGATAGCCATGGATCACGGTGGTCGGGGTCGGGGTCGTCTTACGCATGCGAACCGCTTATCTTTCATAGCAGCGATGTTTGCCGGGATCAGACAGTACTTAAATGGGTGGTCTACTATGAGCACATTAAAATCTCAACCGATGAACTTGCTCCTTTATATATATGTATGTATGTATGTATGTATATTAAGCTTCCGCCTTGAAACCTCTGGACCAAACTCATTTGGGATAATAAGCGACCTGACTGAATGTCTTGGACTTTGGCATTTTCTATCCTCATTTTCTGTTTCTACGCCGCCTCTACCCTCGCATTCTTGTCTTTATTTACTTAGCAACTGTGTAGCTGAAGTACGGAAATTCAAACGCCATTGCACCAAGTTACCAATTAATGAATGTTGTTCAATGTTGTTTAGGAAAATGTGAATCAAGGAGACAGAAATCTGCATTTTGATGCATATTCTTGGTTTTATGATGGTTGACCTTCGTTTGATGAATGAATACATTTCAAGCGTTGTGACGAAAGGTCGACGACATGTGCCACGCATTCCCATCCCAATCACTTCCCGTCGTCTCATCATCTAATGAAGTAATGCGACACGTTGAGAAAAAACATTGACACCATTGGGCTTAATGGACAATGAGTTTGTTTAGTGTTTCTGTGTGTGTGTGTTTGTGTACGGATTACGTAGTGGGGAAATGTCACGTGATAAGAAGCAACTGGAGCCGACTATCAGAAGGGTCGTTTTAGCGTCCACGAGAATCGTGAAGAATTAGCACTTATTTCAATTATGAGGTATGTTGCAATTACTTGTCTTTAGACTCCAATTCACAACACTGGTGACCTTTTACTTGTGTTGTTCTCTGTTAATGCACACCAAATGCGTGACATCCGGCGCTTTCCCACGGTAAACTTATCCTGCACTCTGTCGTACGGTGATAATCAGCCAAACACGCTAGGTCGTGTTCGAATGGCTGAAACACATTTCCTTTGTTATTTATGGGTTATAGTTTTGCAAATTATTTAGGAGGCCACTTAGAAGCCCCAGGGGGTGCGGAGTTCGAGGAGCTATCAATCGAGTGTGAGAACTGTGGCAACAGTTAGTGTTCTGCGTGAGCATATCCCGTTGAAAGTTTAACTAGCGACATTCAATTGATTTATAGCGCGTTGAAACTTTCAGGATCCCGTGGACATTTTCTCACCCCAAGTTGAAATTGTTCCACCAATTGTCGATATGCACAGAAATTAGACTGTGATCACTTGTTGCGCTACCCAATCACTTGTGGGAATGACTTCGTGCTAAATATGTACTATAGCTGGCTACAGATACCCAGCCCTGAGCGTTTGTCCAGCTAGTTTATGAGTTGGATTGACAAGCTCTATCCTCTCACCCGGCGTTAGAGCTCGAAACCCATCAAACTCATTAACCATGCACAACTGATGAAAATGATGATTTGCAAGCGGGATGAAAGAGATGGACCGAAGAAAACCGAAGGTATATTGCAATACAAACACGTGACACTTGAGGTCTGCAGATATCATGATTCTCCAACGGGACGAATAACCGATAAACGCTGGACTGTATCGATTATTCTCTCAAAATGATCAAATGCTCTTGATTGTCACAACATACATACACATGCAAACAACTAAACTCTAGGTGTGCTACACCTCGATTGCAATATCAGATCTATCTGAGAGGGTAAAAACAGGAAAGAAACGCATGTGTATGATCAGTGCGCCCACGTGATATTCGCACTCACCCTTTCCGACAAACAGACCAATTGACAGTAATGTATATTTGGACTTTCACTCTGTTCGTTCGCAAAATTCAACATGAATGTCTAAATAGTCCTGTCTGTTTGATCCCCTTGCAAAATAGATTTCCCTTCTTGTGTCCCACTGGTTTCATACCCCAGAAAATGTATGGAACGGCGGTTCTCACAACACCTGGTTTAATATCTTGTTCGTATCAATGAAACGTAAACTTTGACACGGTAGACAAACTAGGCTGCTTCTTTGTAACTTGCAAGCAGATCATATGGAAGGTAGTGTCCTTTTTCAAGCTGGTTTTGATCGCATCGACCGATGCACAGAGAACGTGCCATGTATAAGTACTTGATTCACATCTCAGCTATATGGTTGACGCATTCTGCGGGGTTTGATTGCTGGTTTCTTCACCCGTAGCCAGGGCAAAGCCAGATCCCGAACGAGAAGGAGAGAAGTTCAATCTTCGGTGGGGGGGGGGGGNGATTGTGTTTGGTTTGCCATAGTGAAAAAAGCTTATGACATATGGTGGTGTGGAATGCTTGATTGAATAAGTTCCATATATCAAGTTTATTAAAAAAATATTTACTCATGAATGCAACTTGGAACACGTCCACATAATTGCTGTGAATTTTACTCATCACAGTAACCAACATTAGGCTTTTTAATTTTCCGGTCCGTTGGCATGTCATATGTGATGTACCAGCTGTTCTTGGTTCTCGCGAGTCTCCCTCAGAGCACCGATGGTTTACACACGTACTGATATTTGACGCACTGTTGTGGCCTCGCCCACTGAATGTTTCCATGTATTATTCATTCATTCATTCATCGATCACACAAATTTAGCCCCCCCCTCCCCCGATGATACACAACGATTTTACATGCAGGTTAGAGAAAAAGCAAACGATATTAAGAAACCCAATTCCATCAACACACACACGCACACACTGCCCGTGCCTGTATAGAATATCCCAAATGCTCCTAGCTGCTTGTGGATCATTAATGTCAGGGAGTTTTGGGTTGTTTCTGTTACTGGTGGTGGATTTGTCCTGGACAGGTGCTCAGGTACAGAGAAACCTTGGGAAAATACAGGTGTTTTATCAGAATAGTTGGAGTGGAAGCTATTGTCGTCCAAATCTGTCGAATCAACGAAGACTCGACTTGGGGCATACAAATTTGATAACCTAGCACAGTAACCAATAGTGTTATCTGAGGTAACCATCAAGGGATCATTTCACAACAGAGTTCATCCAACTCCGTGCCGAGCCAATGTGAGATGAGAGTAGTGCCCCAGAAGAAGCATCGATTTTAACTATAGTAACAGATGTATTTATATTAATATCATACTATCAACACCGAAAATCATACACAAATTAGTATACTTTGTTCTAGTGTAGTTGAAAGCGGTACCCTTTGCCGATGGTATAAACTGATGAGTTGAATATTTGTATGTGCTTTTGTATTTTGTATTAGTGTAACTTGTGTAATCTTATGTGATTGCATTTCAGTTAAAAATGTACACTGCTCGTCGCGTGGAACGAAATATCCAGTTTCATATAAAATGCAAGGTACAAAATGTCCCTGAAGTTTGTTTCATGTACGAAACGTTTGACGTAGTTTACCTGTGACCTATTCCTCTTTGGTAGGAGTCGGGCCAGGTAGGATACAGGGGCATTTCTATAAATGTTAGTGCAAGCAGGTAGATGTCAAAATGAGGTGCGTGTGGACGGATGGGAACAACAAGACGATAGATCGGGTTGCAGTGGATGAATGAGGTAATCTAGTGTCTTGCTGGCAAATCTAACACAAGAGTTGATGTGATCACCAATAAGTTCTGGGATTAGTGAATCGATCGGAATTAATGATGCACGATTGATGATCATCAAACCACGACGAAGTGTTGTTTCATAGACCGGAGAATAATACAAGGGAGCAACAGAGTAGAATGGGTAAAACGCATAGGTGGACGCAAGATTACAGGACTGACTATAGGGTTCGGAATTGCCTGAGTTTGTGCAAGTGAAGAGAGAGTCATATTCGTTTTTCCATACAATTGTAAATATGTGTGGACCCAGAAAGGTTGCTGTCATTGGTGACACCCGGGTACTTGACTGAGTTCATTCTGGTTACAGGTTTACAGTTAAGTGTAACTGAGTCCGGTTGAAATGAGGAGCGGAAAAGACTAAACATACAGTCTACGCGTTTAGATATGTTCGGACCGAGACCAGATTGATTAGAACACTCTTCGATGTGGGATAGACTTCCAGTGAAAGAAGGACATTCTGAAGCAGATGAATTTATCGGACACAAAACGACGTCGTCGGCATACTTCTGCATGTGCACAGGGAGTGGGATTGAATGATCACCAATAAAAGCAGAAAACAGATATGGAGATAGATAACGGGATATAAAGGCTTCTGAATTGCACATCGCTCAACCACAATGTGGTGATCCAGGCCAACGTGATGACGCCTACCCTGGAGCGGCGCGTTACAGCTTCTGGACACTTGCGATCGGTCAAATTTGAAAGATGACATCAATGACACGCGCATGGCTTCTGATTACACGTCATTGGTGGGTTGTGCCAGCCAATCCAAGGCAGTGCAGACAGAAGCAGAATTATGCAAGCGGTATTGCAATCCGATTGGTAGAAGCCTAGATAACCAATGATCTTCTTCTGTATATATATACTTAAGTAATATATAATCGCCTTCATTTCTTCCAATAAACTAACTACGTAGTACTATTCTTGTGGCCTTTTCCTCGCGTCTTGTTCACGTGGGATAGTACGAGCTCGTGCCATTGTGGTTCATTGCTTCCGTAATCCAGTCCTTGACAGCTAATCCTTGATTCGTGTCCGGTGATTCCTATTGCGTGGTTTGTATTCCGAATTCCGTGCGTACTACCACTACTACTACTACTACTACTACTACAACCATTACACACACACACATTGGATAATTGTGGTTTGCAACGAACACACTATGTAACCACAGCGAACCAGACAAGCCCAGAAAATATGGAGAACAATCAGAACTAGTATAAAATCGGATCGGTTTTTACTTGAGGAATGTAAACGGTACAACTTCGGCCAACAGAAAAAAGAAGACATGTCACGAGATGTTAACATTTTGTTTAATCTTGTCAATCGCTGAATTAAAACAAACAAACAAGCATAAATAGAGCATATGGGGTTGTTTAATTATGATGAATGGACGTGTACAGGCCCACAAAACATAGAAGTAGAAAGTCAACTCCAAGGTAAGTGGATTGATTGTATCAAAAACGTTTGTGCGCATAAGGTGGGTGATGTTCGTTTCAATTAGGCGATTGAGAAGATTAAATAAAATGTTAACATCTCGCGACACTTGTCTTCTTTCCGTATTGATTAGATGGATAAAGGGGACCCAATGCTTGAATAGAAAAATAGACCAGTTCCTGATTTATTTACGGAACACCAATGGGAGCGCGATCTTTATGGTTCCGTAACGGTTATTGGTCCACATTTCACCCGTCACAATCAGTCAATTTTCGAAAAACAAACGGTTTTAAAATGTTTATTTGAGTTTACCGGTCTCACCAACGTTTGCATAAGTACTTCGAGTATGATGTCACTTCTTGATTTACCGTGGAAACCGTGCCACTGTGAGTGAAAGGGATGCATTGCTACGCGCAACGAGGCCGTATTCAGCCTGGGGC
>UZAN01060569.1:0-10541 GCA_900618425.1 Echinostoma caproni
TTTGCTGGAGTGGCCTCTCCAGGGGCGGGTGTGGATAGAGGAAGGAAGCCAGGAGGTGCCAAGCAGCTGACCTTGTGAGACTGATTTTCGTCTGGCCTCTACCTCTTGACCTTTCAGGCATGATTGGATCTACGGCTGTGAGAAGCCATCCTGTGTAGCTCGCAGGGTTATTGAGACGCGCAAGCCATCACACCACGTCAAAGTGCAGTCTCGTCGTGATGGATTTTACAAACATAGCGCATTTAATGTTGAAACGGACGTTTTTTAACTCTAATAATATAATGATCATCTGTTCCTCGTCATAAATCTAATAAATGACATCGGTTGTAAACAAAAGTATTTAACCCATTGCATTAATCTCGGGTGTAAATGNAGATTGTTTTACTGAGTTTATCTGGTTCCTATTTTATCCGCATTGTATCGTTATTACGTAGGGGGCATACATATTTAGAGTAGATAATAACCTATAGTGCTCTGTGCCATTCATGTAATAACATGAGGTTCATATTGTCTTTTAATTATGGTTTTTTCTTACTTCTAGATTATTATGCAGCGTAATTTACCACTTTCTAAGGGTTTATCAATAAATTCAGGTCTCTGAACATGCAGTATTGTCCACAAGTGATTGGATAAACCAGTCTGTTGAGTTTCACTCTAAGGAAGCTATTCCTGCAGGCCCTGAAGAGAACATTTTGCCTGTTGAATGTAAATATTGTTTGTATAAATGTAAAACAACCTTTTAAGATTTGCACGAAACCCCATCTGCTACGGTTATTTTTCGACAGATAGTGCAACAGACTAACATACTAATAAATTTTGTCTGTCTAAAATAACTTCACCCTGAGATTCCCAGAGATCCACGTACTTTGTTGCATACTCCCCGACGAACAATAAAACTTAAGGTCAATTCTGGTTTATACATTCATTTTAGGCTCGAGCATGGATTGCAATTTGTTCTTGCAGATCTATGTATTGTTGGCCGCTGTGTCCAAATACAAGTGCATATAGACGATATGTCTATTTTCCACGGATCTAGCCAGCAACTATGGCACATATTGGGTCACATCTGCCATCCGAGGTCACGGGGATTCATCATTGGTCTTTATAATGGAGTGTCCCAGCCGATGGATGCAGAATCCTATCTATTAGATCTGATAGATGAACTGAAAAGTATGTTTACAGTTAGATTCAAAATCACCCTCAACAGTCAACGGGGTGTTGTACCTCTGCGAAACGCCATAGCTAATGCTCCCGCGAAAGGTTTCATTAAGCATATTAAATACCATTCGGGGTATTCCAGCTGCACCAGATGTACACAAAGGGGAGCTAGCGTCAATCACCCTCTGGTATTCCCCGAGAACTGATTACAGATTTCGAACACGACTTGATGAACATCATGTTGCTAACTCTCTTTTTGAAGACCTTAATATGGACCTGATAAAATTGTTCCCAACGACCACATGTATAGTGTTTGTCTGGTAATAATGAAGAGACTTTTAAATCTGTGGCAAACATATGGACCCAGTCGTTGGGTGCTCGTCACATGACTACTAAAAATCTGTGAATCACAGAGATACAGACGTGTTTACCCTGTCATTTCCCTCGCGTATGCCGGACATTGGTGGATATTAAATATTGGAAGGCCAGTGAGTACAGACAATTTATGCTGCCTATGAGCCCAAATGCGATGAAAGATATTCTGCCAGTTGAATACTATGACAACTTCCTACAGTTTTCAGTCATTGTACGTTTTGTGCAGTTCGATGTGGTGCACTGTGTACTTGAATTACTTGAACTCAATTAGCCCTAAAGGAAATTAATCAGTTCAGGAACTTATAGGAATACCCAGAGGTTTTATTAAATGTGCATAATTGATTGCACCTTTGTGAGAACGGGAAGTTGACCGGACCTTTAGACTCGTTCTCAGTCTGTTCTTTTGAGTTTTTCATGCAACATTTAACGCTGCATTTCGAGCAGGAACATGGTTTGAGAACAGCTATTCCGTATAATTAGTGAACAGACATTGGAGGCATCGCATTACACTAAAGTGCTTTTTGAGTATGATACCATATCAACAGGGGAGTCAAAGCGAGGTTTGCGAGGGACCAGTTTTAACAATCAAAATTCGATCCTAACGTTCCGTCACCCTGATTGCTACGCAGTGATTCATAACACTCCATCTGTCATATGCGACAAGACAGGGGATATGGTACTTTACAAATAGTACACTTCTACGGAGGATATATTCACGGCACCATTTAATTCGTCACTTTTGCGAATATACAGTGGATTATCCTATTTTATTCGGGAAATATCTGTTAGCAATATACAAGCTAAAAGTTCAGTTCAGTTCAGTTCAGTTTAAACAACCATTAAGCATGCATTGCGGTGCGACGCTTTTGGTTGCTAGCTTTTGGCTGCCCGTTTGATTGAACAGTAGGAGGAAAAGAAGATGGCTGAGAGTAGGATCGAAGAGAAAATTGAAAAATTCACTGGACTAATGATGCAGAGAAATTGAGAAAATGCACGAATGACACAGCCATATCACTCAGTGTCTCTAATTTATCGACTACGATCATCCCGAGGTCCCCAGCCAGTTAGCCTAACGGGACCTATGTGGCCAAGTCCCTTGATTAAGGTTTTCACACCCTCTTTCCAGGTCTTGGTTTGACCGCCCTTGGCTCTATTCCACCCGCGACCTGCCTCGAGAAACACCTATTTGGTAACGTGTGTAACACATGCCGCAACCAACGTAATCTATGGAGGCCAACTATGTGCTCCACAGGGCAACCGCAATTACCTAAAACTCTACGCCTAACCTCAGCATTGCTCATCCGGCTACCCCACCAGACTCGTGCAATTCTGCGTAGACAGCGGTGTTCGAACACCGACAGTCTATCGTTATCCTGTTTTCTTAACGGCCAAGTTTCTGCGTCGTACATCAGAACTGGCCGAACTGTCGCGGCATACACTCGACCCTTAACAGACAGCCGGATGTCGCGACGGCTCCACAGATGTCTCAAGTTAGCAAATGCCAACCGAGCCTTCTGTATGCGACCTGATACTTCATCTGTGATGCGTCCATCGAGTGATATTTAGCTGCTAAAATAACAAAACCTATCCACTTGCTCTATTAATTCCTCAGTTAGAGTGAGGCTGGGTGCTGGACCAACCCAGTATTGCAGTAACATTTTACAATTTGAAGGTACGAAACGCATACCAAACATGGCTGAACCAGCACTCAAAGTTTGCAGAAAAGCGTGTAACTTACCTGGATCTTCACTTAGCAGCACAACATTATCTGCATATTTTAGATCAAACAGCCTGGAAGCAATGTTGATTGAACTTATACCTGTGTGGTTTTCACAGGAGGATCTGTCACCTTCCTTGTAAATCGGTATGATGACTGATTCAAAATATTCAGCTGGAACCTGGTCCCTCTCCCTCATTGTGAACGCCAAGTGTTTTACCCGATTGTACATACGTGGAAGTGTCGAATGCAATATGTTTATCCTATTTACTTGATCATATGATGACATTAATCGCAGATGTATGTAGTTGTTGAGTTTACCGAGGAGGACTGCGTTGGCGTAGTGCCGAAGAATTGGTTGATCGGGAACAACCAAATGTTTTGGCCTAGGATGGTCAACAACAAAACCCAAAAAATGCTAGAGTTGTGCCAGCCACCGTCAATACATTCGGCGATGAACGAAATCCTGGTGCACAGAATTTTTGGTAAGTGTACATTTTGTCATAACTTTGGAAGATACCCATCCCGGGGCGATACGCTTAGAGACTGTATTAGAGGAGCAATCAGAGTTGTTACCCTAGCCATGGAAAGAATGGGCAAACAAAAACCGTAAGTCTATGATTCCGTACATTCAGGTTGCAGTAAGCTAGTGACAATGTCAGATAGCATCTCTGAGAGCATGGATGCAAAGCGTCGAGGTCCAATTGATATGGACAAATCCAGAAGTCCTCCTTGTTTGGAAGACAGGTACACTTTGAAACCATTCAGATAACTGGACAATTATATGGTGCCGTGGACCAGCAGGCACACAATTTATTGCAATTTTAACTCGTTCAGAAGTAATCTCAAAATGTTCCCAACGCCGAAGAAGAAGGCAGTGGAGAACATGCTACAATCATTTTCACTTTTTTAATAAATCCATTTCTACATTTTGTCACTATAGGAATAAAAAGAACAGTGATCTGCAGCCTTCCCGCGCTTCGAACAAATATGGGAAAATGACTGACAGTTAGTCATTGCAAATTGTTGCAAATATCTTCCAGAATGAATTCAAGCCTTGAACCGCGAAATGAAGCAGATAAACCGCAAGATAGATTTGTCGTATGAAGCCCAAAAAACAATGAACACTGGGGGCCTACTGGTTTGCAGCACACCAGTTCGAACGCTTACGGAATTCAATCAACTGGAACGCAAACTTTTCTGTGAAAACTACTTTGAATTAATGGTAACTACAATAATGTTTTTGGTCAACTTATTGTAGATGAAAATGTTGTGCAAAACCTGGGTGACTAGGGCCAGAGGTTGCACCCGGGACATAACATGGTTGTTTAGTTCGGAAGGACTTCTTCCGAGCATCAAGTAGAGGAAGCCTTCGTCGGTAGCAAGACAGCAGGTCTTATTATTGGTAAAAACATCGAATTTATTTAGACGTTTACCCATACGGAAGCTTTGATGCGACAACTTCCGGAGTGGAAGTATAAAATACATCACAGGGAGGGTTAGGAGCTGGATCCAACGTGGTCGCTCTTCGATGTCAGTTGAACACCTTCCAAAAAGTAAGTGGATCGGTGAGTAAATTAAAATGCTCTGTGATAGGAATCTTTTGTTAACCGCTTTAATAATCAGAGTTCTTAACCTCCATTTCAGATGATGTTCCAAACGCGGACACCACTGAACATGAGAACAACCATTGACTTGTTTGCTATCACAATTTTGTAAATGTATCAATTAAAGTATTCTCAAATTGAATGATATTATATTGTTCCTATTGGTTTAGATATCAATGGAATCGGAGATTAGGTTGCCGAATACGCGGAGTTTGTGAACACCCAGTTGCGTGATCTATAGCTTGCTCGGTATGTAAACATAAGGCATAGCATAGAACTAAGGGCTTAATTAAGCTCTTAGTGTACTACTTGCACTGCTTATTGCATCTTGCGGACGATGTTCAACTAAGGGGATTATTAGATTACTACTCTGTTTTTCCTTTTGTGCCTTACCTGGGTCAAAATCGCCGTATGGTCTATTTACAGAACATGCCAGCAGTTCAAGTATTCCAACGGATCACTGAGCAGTATTTGGATTACACATAAAATTCCACTGATTCCCTTGAAGATACGTACTGCTCAATGACCCGCGGAATCGGAAGTAGAAGATTGCTGTCAGGTATACTCTCTTTGATGATTTCATTTTGGTCTCAGTACAGCTTATCCGAACAATGCTGTGATAGCGAAGGAAAAGTCAGCTATTGTGTTAACAGCTGTTGGCAATCGTTTACTCATTCAACGATTTAACGTAGTATGCAACTTCTTCGATAGGTGCATTTTCTCCTCCGACTTATACACTTTTCAATGTGAAAAAACAGGACAGGAAGAATTGATAGCAAGCAAAGAGGTGCAATGTATATGAGGTGCAATAAAATACAAAGGCAGTTTTGTATTTTATCCACTGATACATAGGTGGAAACGATAATATACTGTAGTTTTGGCAATAACCGAATAAATATTACCTACACCTTTATTGTTTTAAAAGGATTATGAATGATTGATGGTGCCATTATTATGAATACCGTTTGATAACAATTATCGACTACTTTTTCAGATGTATTCCATCGTGGAGTTTGAGGACCACACCATTGCAACCTTTCATGTCAAGTGGTTTGTGTCTGAAAACGAAGTTATGTGGCCCAAAAAACATTTTATGTCAATCAAAATGTTTCTTTATATCCTTGAAGTCGTAGATCTTTCGACAGGTGCAACCCTTTATAGATGCAAGTGCTTAGTGCGACAGGTGAATTGTATTACTGGATCATACGGTTTTCCCACGCAGACAGTTACATTAAGGCCTTAATGTACGAAGACTGCAAGATGAAACAGAGGTTTCATCATCAGATGCCACTACTGCTATGGTATTGACCAATAAAAGAAAAGTTAGGCTTTGAAATACCATCTTTTTTACTTATTAACAGAGTGCCCGTCCATGATAGTGACTATGAGTTCAACTGGCCGAAGTCAAAGGCGATCAAAGCAATTTATGTTCGTAATGTGCAATATCCAGAGGTATCTGAACCTCCGTGGGCGACAGAGGAGAATATTACGGAAATCTGATCCCTGGCAATCTTTTACTAATATTTAGTTCCCCAGTTTCATGTTCGATAAACTATCCCATCGCTCAAACAGCAGCAAGCTCGTTCATCGACAATGTTGACTTAGATCAGCCAACCAGTTATCAAATGAGCCAAAAACAGCAAACCCATTCCGCTGAAGGGTAAATCATCGTGCATTTGCATTCCATTTTTATTTAGTTTTCAAAGGTCATCGCAACAGGCTTCACTTGCGCATTTCCCCGAACCTCCAATACTCCGAATGGCGGTGGATCCACCCGGACCTGGTAAGCATTCTCCTACTACCTAAAACAACTTGATCCAAAATAGCGGAACACTTACTTTATATTCGTCCGTCTGTGGACTCCATCCAAAGACAGTTGAATGAGTTGAATTCACAGAGGAAGGTAGTTCTAAGTCAGAAGTGTTCACCGGTAACCGCCAAGTTACCGTTTGTGACCGCTAAATCGTTTGATTCCCTGTCCCAAAAACTTGAAAATATTGAAGTCTTCAACCGATTCGTGAGTTACTGGGTGTTATATTATTTACGGTTTAACTTTAAAGGTTGAATACCTTGTATCCAGCGGTGGAGACTCAACAGCTGAATGCATTCGCATTTTGCTGCGACGAGTTATCAGCTGACGTTTAGGATCCCAACTAAACTGGAACGGAATACGGGTGAAAACCATTACCCCCATCACCCATTACGGAAGCTGTCTTGGGTAATTTATTATTCTGGGATCTATTTCGGTTCTTGTAAGTGTACTGATGTGTAGAAGTCTTCATATATGCAAATGAATGTGTATGGTTTTATCTGTTTGCTGCAGTTCGTATATAGAACAACGTTTACCATTACCGGTATGCGTTTGACCATTTACAAATACATACCTAATTAGAATATACCATTACTGTTTTGTATGTATGTCATTTGACAACTCTTTATCTACCTACGAGAGCAGCGTATATCTCTATCGATATATGTATATATAACTATGTATCTGTAGATACATGTAGATCTTCGCCAATGTCAATGTAAGGCACCAGATCAACATCCATATAAACATTTAACCTTAACGTTTCTAACATTTCCAGTTTCTTTACAGAAGCCGTCTATCAACACATATTCCCGGATTTCAGTCGGAATCAAAGCACGAAAATTCTCAAGCATTTCATTCGTAAATACCGATAATTATGGGTTAATTTGAATATTTTTTATTTATATACAAAAGATTATTCATTTTGAAAAGAACTTCGCTTTTTTGCATAGAGGAGTTTATTGGGTTATTACCGATTAGGAATATATAATTTGCGCGTAGGCGGTGTTCCGTCAGTATCTGGAAGCATTAGAAATTGTTTTGTAGTGCGAAAGTGAATTTATAACCAGTTCCCAGCAGGGGATTTTCTTAATATCGCGAAAACGTCTCTTGAAAACTCGTGTTATTCTCGTGAAATTTTCGGGTTAGTTTACGTGGTATTTTCGTGACTTTGCTGGCAAGAAATATTTCCTGCCTAAACTAACTATCCAATATGGGATAGTTAGTTTGATTAAGGTTTCATGCCAAAATAGTTTACGACTGTCACCTGGGCATCCCAAAATGTGTCGAATTGGATGCTCAGGTTATGATCGAAGGGTGATCACGTGACTGCCAGGGGACGCCCAGTTAACGCTCATGCTTCATTGGACGTTAAACAGTAAGCCGTACATTTAACGATTAACAAATCGGGTTTAGTACCAGCTTTTGGAATGTCATACATGAGAATATGCCGTAATTTAACATCAAATTTCCAATTACTTGTTGTATTTCAGACCCGTTACCATTCCATCTCATCGGGAAGCATGTTGCCCTCATCAGCATATTGTCACTTGATTTTCTATTATTATTGTACTCGGATGTCACCTATTTCTTTTATAGATCGCTACCTAAATCGGAAAGCAGAATTGCAGTACCAATTTCCCATAGTAATGGACAAGTAGAGATTTTAAGGGCAACAAACCGCCTACTCAGTAAACTGCTAACGTTTTCTAAATATTTTCAAAAGGTGCCGCGAAAGAACTAACCGTTCAAGTCGTTGCGATCTCTGAGGGACAAAAAGTCTTGATCGGAAATTCAACCAAACCCTTGATCACTTGAAAAGCAGGAATGACGTTCCCGTTCTGAATTGTCGGATACTTGCGAAAACTGTATCCGATCTGAACGATCTGATCAAGAAGGTGGAAGACAAATCGTTTTACGGGGATCTGGTGCGTATCCATTTACTAATTATACTACATTGCAGGTTGATTACGTTTCACGTGTTATAGAAGATTCCGTTGGTCATTGTGTCCGCGCCATGTGCAGACTTCTGCTGGCCAACAGTTCGTGTTTCAGCATTAACTGGAAAGGCTCCAATGGCAAAACGGGATTGTGCAACACCAAATTTGCCAAACTAATATACGGTAATGGTTATCCTTTTACCAATTGGTAGATAGACGCCATAAGGAGGAAAGGAGTAGCGGTCAGCGATTTGGACATCATCAAGGGTAAAATGCAGCCGTAAATACAGAGAACAATGCAGTCAGTCAGTGATTCCGCCGACAACTGCTCTTACTCTGATCAAGGTGTCCAGTGTCCATGGTATGTATTTTATGTATTTTCATATGATAAAAGAAATAATGCATTAATCCGTGTACTGTTTATTTGCAATATAGATTTTCAATTATTTATGGCTAAAAACGTGTCATTGGTCTTTTCTGCATCGCTTTTCGCTAAACTCCTTACTGTATTAATTATTCCTTTTGTTTCAAACAACATGAGTGATTTTTATTCTTTCTTTGCATTTTCAAATGTAAATGGTCGAAGATGAATAATTCCTCTTCTGGATCCCTTTTGTACAAATACAATTGCATAATAAAAGCTACTTTCCATTTCGTCTTTACTTCTTAGTCTTTTGTCGATGAGTGTTGCTTGGCGAATAGAGACGCTGAATACTGTTCGTATCTAGATTTGACCCCGAGCTCTACGTTTAGCTGCGTGACAATAGAAACGCTAAGGTATAGTGGTTAGGTATTTCTAGAATTATTGCGTGATTAAAGTTAGGAAAACGTGTGGGGCAATAGATAGTGGGAAAAGATCGGATTAGACTGCGCGATTTGATCTGTAGGATATTTGACTTCGACCGGTCTCTGGGTTTTAAACGTCCAGGATTCCAAAATTATTGGGCCTACGTAGTTGAATGAAAGGTGGCTAGTGTCTTTTCCGTGAAAATAACATTCGAAAAGTACAATGAATAGCTGCCGAATTTTTTTCGAGAGTCACCGACAGTCACCAATTTGTTTCGATGAGTAGTAATCGGTGACTGATTGGTGACTCTCGCGTGACGAAACAGTGCGTTTTCGGTGACTAAACGGTGACGCTCGTGCTGACTGGGTAAGTAAATAACACTATTGTGATTTATGAAACTTCACTCAGTTAAGCGTAATTGAATTTATAAATGATGTATATTTAATTTATGAAGTCAACCTGGAATAACTCAGCAAAGTTTCATAAGGCATATGAGTTTTATGAGAATTGCAATCCTTAAGGACTCCATTAGAAATACTTGCAGGGATCACTTGATCATGTTTATGAATGTACTTCAATATACTATAAAATTTGAAACTACTAAAATCTCACAGCTTTCTCTGAAAAAATATTATAAGCAAATTACATTTATGATCCTGTGTTAACACATGGATCAATTGATTCATAATCATCTTACCGTTAGATGCTCGCGAATCACACATTTTGTTCACGTTTTCTCTATTAATTGTGATGCTGGTAGAATCTGCCTTTGGTATTTTGTGATACGAACTATTGTCGAGTTCCTCAAACGGTATTACTTCATCTTTGGAACCGACACAGCCCATGGACCAGACATAACGAGAACAGGAAAAAGCATTTGATTGGGCGCCAAATTCAGTTCCGTTCAGGTCAGTCTTGAAGTCTTGAAGTGATTCACGGGTTCGAGGCTGCTGCCCAAATGTCCCGGGACCTTGAAAGGTATCTGTGTTTTCAGAGAGTACTGAAATGGTCAGGTTGCACAGGTCTGATAATGGCCACGGCCAATCGAGCGTCCAGATTACTTTCGGCAGTATGCTCACGAGATGTACACCCACCACCGCGAATTACCTTCACCACGGCGTCCTCTCTGAAAAGGAAAAAGCTCGTC
>UZAN01060573.1:0-10538 GCA_900618425.1 Echinostoma caproni
GAAGTTCTTTCAACTAAAAAATCCAGCTAACTTGTCCGGCACATTTTTGCTTTGTATCCTACTGCTAAAACCTCGCAAATAAAAACATGTTGGTCTCCAACAGAAGCAGAGACGCCATCGAATAGCCCGTAATAAGTTCTAACCGGTTTTCCTACATTCGTTTCAAGAGAGAATGATCTCTTGCATAATTTGAATTGGTTATGTGATTCTAAAGCGATCAGAATAGTAAAGCCGGTCATCTCGAAGACTATATCTGCGTTGTGGGCTTTGGAATATGACACAGAACACCTTTATTTCTGAAAGTCACTAGATTACTAGCATCCCGGTGCAATTTGTTCCCATACATGGTTTCCTCCGAATCCCCCTGCTCCTCCCGCACGTCACCCCTCCAAGACCTTGCAATCGGTAGAGCGTACTGTCGAATAGTGACAACTCCTAGCGTAAACACAAGCCTAGTCCGGACTGATTCTACCACGGATCTGCCTCCTGTGTACACGGTGGAATACGGTCATCAGACTTTACACTTGAACAAATGAAACGTGAAACGTTAGTTCCCGATCGCTCAGGCTGATGATATTGCTTAACATTACGCTTGAGTGAATACGCGATGATACCCACGTGAAACCGCTTGGTTAAGTTGATTCGACAGCTGAGTAATATTGATCGCTGAGAAGCTATTCTGTCCCTGGTTGAACTTGTTAGTCAACAGGGAGGAAATGGGTGCCCCTTGTTGCTTTCCGATTATCACACAAATGATACCCATCACAAACGAATTGCATTTCACACATGGGGAATCCAGGAACTTACATGAAAGGAAACTGACAAACAAACGAATCAAAACCTCAAGCATTTTCCATATTCCTTGAAAAATTGAATGTGATTATCCATAAGTCAAATAATTCATTTTCAGCGGATTCTCAGAAATACCACGTCCGATGTATTATGCTGCAATGCTACCTCCCCACTTACTCTCGTGACACTGATCCATATCCGGTAGCCATTGGTGATACACTCACTGTTGACGATTAGTTCAAATTGGTTGCATTAAATTCCTTCAGACGATGACGGCTCAATCACAGTAATCACGTTGTTTGTCGGATTTCGTACGTACATACAATGCAAATGCTGTTAAGTGCTGATTGTAATTTAGCCGATCCGTATCCGTTTACGACAATCATTCAAGAGATAGCAAGGGCGATGGCAACTTGACTTTCCGTCTTACCCGTGTTCTGTGATATATTCTGAAGGTGTCTGCGAAGTGCAAATAGTCATGTACAAAAGACAAACTTCATCGGTCCCCATTTCGTTTTTCAGCTTTATTACTGTATTTGTATTTCACGGTTTACAATTAATACCACTCTGTCTACAATTCTTCATAAGTGCTTTTACACAACGAGGGACATGAATGAAGCGCCAGAAGAAGGTTCTGTTATGTTCATTTTCAACGAAACAAGTGGCGCAGCATAAACGCAGGACTATTTTCTCTCGCAACTTTTCCGCGTTTCCATTAATTCAAAACGTTCTGTCTTTCGGGAACACATGCTATAGACATCTGTGGGCACTGGAACCTCCGCATTGTTTGTTTTTCTATTTCCAATCAAACTTCGTGTCCAATGCGACAATTCATTTCGCTAACTAGTTTCGTAGACAATCCAATCTTACATACACACACATACACAGGCACACAGCTGTATTATTCCGTGACCACAATGTCACGCAAACACATATTCGTTTTGTAATAAGTGGAGAGAAACCGCTCGTTGGCTTTTGGTCCCTCCTTGTCTCACAATTAATTAATTCCACATGTCACACCGCGGCATTTTGTCTCGTGATTTATTTAGTTTGGATGGCATTGAGTAGGCACACAAATATCAATTACAGACCATTACCGTGAATCGACAAACACAGTCATTAGATTGCGAAGGCAATCGAAATTGAGTAAATTAACGGAGACTAGTGTCCGTCACGCCTGTCTGACCGTTCCAACTGCGTTTCCCGCGACAAGGCAATCACGACGGGGGAAGAAGCGGAAACACAGCAAACTATTCATCGGCGATTTTAGTTTGAATAAAAGGCATCAAAGATTGCCAGTCTGAATGCGTTATAACCCCCAAATTATTTTAGATTAATTGCATTATGTAAGGCCTTCTCAGTGTCAAAATGTAGAGTTTTGAGAAACGCGAAAGCAGGACCTGACAGATATCGTAGCAGATTAAATCACATTGTTTGACCATTCACCGAATTCCACGGAGATTATTTCTAAGGGGTAATGAAGCGCGAATGAGTAACTTTATCACAAAAAGATCCGGATCATCATTTTGTAATTCCCGACTGAAATATTAGCATTCACGTCTTCGCTGTTTTCGCCATTCTCTTGTTCAATTTTGCGAGTGTTATCTTGACCGAACAGACTGGTCTGAAGTGACTCGCTAAACTAGTAAAATGTGATCATTTGAGTGATATTGGTCGAATGAACTCTCGTGCACAGATATCAATTTGGCTAATGTCAGTCGGTTAATCTTCATACTGTATTTGTATTAAATTTGAGACAAAGTGGAATAGCGCGCGGATTCTGTTTGGACTAAACAAAGAAAAAGTGAAAAGCATATATCATTGATATCTTTACCACTGACTAAAAACCGATTCAAACGATAAATTATTGATGGAATTTTGTGAGTAAGTTTGAAATCAACTTTCATTTTGGGTATGGATTTCATTCTTACTCAACTGTTGTTTAAACAGTGAATGTACAATGCGCCTTTGAATTGCCGGAAGGTCGGCGCTTGTCTGAAGGGGATCCCAACTTACAGGTTTTGATAGGCCAGTTGCATGGGCTGTGGAAAGAATTTGAAATATTAGAGTTCGAATATTTTTTGTTTCATTAAAACACCTAAAGAATACTTGGCTGTAATAAGGCTGTATGGTCAGGCACCTATTAACTGGGGGGTCAATGGAATATAAAATGTAACCGGACAGCAATTTTTGATGAAACTGTGTCAATACTCTTCTTTGTATAATCTCCGCTGAAGTGTCCCTCCAATGGGTGCCGACGAGTGATTAGACTACTCTTTCGTTTTTCTATTTGCATTCCATCCGATTATTGGTACAACTGTTTTCCAAAGGGAACAATCTCATCGGCTNCGGCTTTTTTCTTCAAAGGATATGGAATCATAGAATGGTGACAGATACGGTTCTTTCTCAGCAATGGAGTCCTTATTTGGGTGATACATTCCGGAAATATGCCATTCCTAATTGTGTTACATTGCAAGGTTTGCTACATGAAATGGTTTTTGCCGTTACGATGTGTCCGAATTCAGCGTTTGTGGGGCTGTATCAGCTCGGTAAAGAATAACAATACTACTGAAGAGCTAAAATGAGAGCATGAACGAGTATTTGATTAAATGAACAGTTGAAACCTTAGTAAGCTTATCCTGTGAATCGTCTGTTCACGTGCAGGCTTTGCTCCTAAATCTTCTTCAAAGGCCGGTTTAATAAACTGGCCGGTGGGTTCCGTTTGAAGCTTATCACATGCCACATGTATATAATGTGTTCAAGATCATTTACATCGATGGCCGACTTTTATAAACTATGGAACTCGAAAAATCCTCAAGGTCAACTTCGAAATCAAGTCAAGTAGAACCAAACAAACCAAACAAAAGTACATCAGAATTATGAGAAGGAAGGACAAAAAGTACTATGCGATATCAGTGAGTTTCATTCAGAAGCAATATGTTCTGGTTTACCAAAACATCGGGCCAGGAAGAGCGTAAAAGAAGGCCGATAGGCACTTGTACGAGGGAAGATACAGTAATAGCGAGATCGGGTGATAAAAGAGAACAGATACTTTATAAGGTCTGCGTGTAACCAATGTGAAGTGCTGTTCATGATATGTTGAATAACGAAGGAGATGACTTTGTATCTTTTTATTTTACTTCTTTCATTATAAATACAATGATTCAATTTTCAAGTGATAATTTGGTCATTTTATCATGTGTATTGTATATTGTGCAGCGATGGAGTGATGGGAAATTTCACGGGAAAGCACGATACCAATACCTGATAGGTGAATATGGTAATGATCTGGAAAGAAACTAAAGTCCTTCTTAAGTAACTTTTGGAGGATTACAGGAGACCGATTGTGCCAGACGGGCAAAATGCAAGCAAAAACAAAACAGCCGATCAGGAAACCGGGACGGATAAAGCTTTTACGGGTCTGAGAAAAAATAATAGTTTCCTGGCGTGTCCAAATACATAAAGTACTTTATCATAAATGGCGGCCCATTAACATATTGAGATAACCAACATTAACGGGTTGGATGACAATATCATCGCGTATGTTTAATGTTGGACAACATTCTCATAAATTTTCCTATGGACTGAGAACAGCATGTCGGCCCATTTCGAGCGACTGGGACTTTGAGTTATTTGCATTAGACCACTCAACAAGGTCAGAAAGACCTAGTTGTAGGGCGTAGGTGATATATGAATCAGGCTAGGCGATCCCCGACCACAACATCGTCTGCGTACTGAGTAGGCAGGGCGTTCCGAAACTTAGGCATGAATGATATAAGTGGAAACATCAAAAACGGGAGGAGAATGACCGTTGCAGGATACCTAGCGTAGAAGCCTGTGTTGGAACACGAAAGAATCGAGCCAAGTTGTACGATTGCACCGCCGTGGACTCGTATGTGGATTGGTTGATTTTCACAAAGCAGATCGAAAAATCTGAACATCACAGTTCACGTGTCCCCTGGTTTTGCATGCGGTTAATTCGGTCATAGGATTTACATGAATTTATCCGATTATCACATGATGTTGAAAATAATAGGCGAAACAAGCTGTTTTTCGATAAATTCATCAACTGTCCATGTATATTTATATAGATAGAGCATTTAACATTGTTTGATCTTGTGCGTGGTGGATATTATTACCCTGTGTACAAGGCGATGCTATGTGCGTCAACAATTTGATTGAGCTTTCCTTTGGTAATGATGTTCTTTCAGTTACCACGCTCGCATCGGCTGGTCGCTTGACGACTGACCATAGTACAGATCGTGTCTGGACGAAATGTTTCTCATTACATAGTGGGGCGTCAAACAGTTTGATTGTAATAGCTTCAGCCGTGCGTAGAAGGATGAAGTGTACGGATTTAGATGATAACGGTGGAATACGATAAACGGTTCTGAACGCTCGACTTACGTCCAATTGGTGATTACCTTCTAGTAGCTGTTGGTATATCGCGCTGTCCTCGTTTCTCCATATGCTAACTATCGGGCGTGGTGTTTCTTTATTCTCTTTGACAATTCGTTTGTTGTTCGGTCTANTCGGTCTATGTAGTTCGCTCCACAGAAACAAGTAAACAAATAGATGCACATGGATACGGCCTGAGGGGATGGAAACGAATTACCGGTGGTGTGGAGAAACTAATGCGTAGTGCTGCCGTAGCGTTTGGTTTACTGTTCGTGTGACTCAGTCCCTCAACTTGTCGTCCTTGTATGGTAATTACTGGTACAGGAGGTTTTCCCACGATGTCTCTGCCGCAGGATCTGATAGGCTGAGTTATTGCAATAATGACCATTTTTGTGCACGAATCTATACAAAGCGGTTTATCGAAAATTTCTGGAGACATGTAGAACGTATTTCCGATGTCATTTCATTCCGGTATTACCGGGAAACGTCAACAAATACTCCAGTGAAATTTACTGTAAATGCCACGTTTGTCCAGTGCCGGCTTCACAGGTGTCAGGAATCTCTGTGACTCGCTTATCGACGAAGTGAGTGTAGCGAAAATGATGTGGGCTCATATTTCCCCTTTATAACCAGATGCCCAAATGACTCTGCCAAATCCTAATGACCGCGGTTAAATTTTGAGAAGGGACTGATTCCATTATTTGAATTGTTCAAGCAAGTTACCTGCTTTGTGATTCAATTACTTGACCAGGTGCGATTTATCTCTTCAAATTGTACAATCGGCAAAAAGTCAAAGATCAATTGTGGGTTATTGAAGAGGTGGCGCATACATAAGCAAATTTGTTAGTAAACTCTTTTTCTCTTTCGCGCTCGCGCGCAAGCCTGTGTATGGTAGCTGTAGGAATTCGATTTTGGAACATGCCAGCCCAGCACGCATGTACTACATGCGAGAAAAATACATATGATATGAAGTTTGTAAAACGATTGCGATCAGCATCCCCTGAGGGATGAAAATTTATGTATGGGGGTGCTTCGATTTACCATAATTACCCACTCCCCTGCTCATGTGAAACAATAATGTTTTGTTCATTTTACTTTCTTTTATTGAATATACAAAGATACGAGAATCGGCCTATCAACGAGGTACCATTCAACAAACAGTGGGAGAAAATTAGGTGGTGGTGGGATTCGAACACATCCCCGAGGTGATGAATGGGTGACGTTACCACCAGGTAACCATCATTTATTCACAGGAATGAACCTCAATGCTACTCTGCACGAAATGTTTCCTAACTTCGGGCAGTACGTTTTGAACTACCACACATTTCATTCGTGCACTCAAGGCTGTACCAATCTAAGCAGTGATGTCGGAGAATTGAGGCACATTTCAGTGGCTGATAAAAACTCGGAGTAAATGAATTTTACTCATGGCTATCGACTAGCAAGTAAGACACCGGAAATTGAAATATTGTTCTAAATTGAGTGTTTTGTTGCATGGGTTCCAATAACACCTGCATATAGTTAGAAAGAAAGAAACATTGTGGCTAATGATTATCAGTATTGATTGTATTGTATTGTATGGTAATAGGCACAAAGCCTTCATTTCAATTAAAAAAGACACAGGTTGGAGCGAGGAAGAAAGTAAAAAATAACAGTGGAAGAAGAGATCTAAATCGTCAAACTGTTAACAAATTCCGTGAAAGCCTGTTCTTCGTTAACTACAATACGTGTCAATGAGAGCACCGTAGAATTACGATATATGTTTATTCCAGAGGGAACACAACGGTATTGGGATCTAGTGGAAAAATAGGAAAAACAGGAAGCTAACTCCGCGTGTAGCGGATGTATAGAGTTGATAGGAATCTTATGTGTAAACTTTTCCCATGTATACAAATGACGTTCGCACAGGTTGGTTACCAACTCCTCCAACGTGAGATTGAAGAGATACGGCTAATGATGTTCAATCCACATCGAAGCAAATTAAAATCTTTCTTTAGCAGATAGGAAAAAAATAACAGGTGCACAATAAAGTAAAAAGGAGAAAACACACTGGTACACGAGCAACTAGTTTGACAGTGTAGTGAGTGAAATAATAAGAATTGCTAGGGAGGATAACTCTGGTCTAATCCGTTTATTTAAGGCCGTTTAGGTTGGTTTTGCTTTGTTATGATCAATTGGTCACATGTGTGCTCATCAACTTTGAATGGCTATGCAGTGAATCATGAATCGTTCGACCAGTTTTGAAAGCAAACCGGAATGGCTTGCTGTTTGCGAAAAGGGCAATGCGGTCAAGCTGATTCACCACTTTGTGTCGGAACTGAACTGAACTGAACAGAAACGCCATGGCCGGGAAACAAATGCATACTCTGATAATGTGAATCCTCTATCCGCAACGAACATCAGCACTCTCGCGGACCTCATGGTCAATATTATTTATTCCGCTGGCATTACCAGGAGATGCTGTTTGTTTGACCTTTGCGAAAAGGTATAAAGTCAGTTTTCTTCTATGGGAAAAAGCTGACATTTGAATGCGGAAAATCCAAGTTTTATTTGTTTGCACATGTAGTCAGGAATCTGTCTGATTTCAGTATGTTGCATTCCTCCCGTTTCCACCGACGATGATCCGTTAAAGGAAAGCTACCAGAGATACACTGACAGAGAGAAAGAGAGTTATCGATTATCCGCGTTTACAAGACAGTAAAAAGTGTAGCAATCTAGACAAGAATTGGGTGCCTACTATGGCTTCCAAGTGCCTAAAATAGTTTCGTGGATAAATCAAGATAATTTTGGGTGAAATTTGGCATCCGAAGCCTGATAATGTTTAACATGACGGTGAATTTGGCATTCTGATTCCCCAGACAGTAACGTTTCATGTCATAATTGTTTCAAAGTCCTCAAGGAGGTGTCGAAGAGTGCCACTTAACACCAATCTGAACGTATAACAACCAAATCCACCTGGGACACGCCCTGGTCAGTACTGCAAGAATAAGATGATTTCAAAATATTCTATTGTTAGATTCCTCACTGCGAATTACAATGGTAATATCGGATCAAAAATGTGTTGTGCAACATAATTGAAACTTCCCTCGAGTAGCACAATAAACGGAAAATCAGCTAAGTTTTATTATGAGAATAACTAGCAAACTCATGCTTTTCTCGTCCCATCGGTTCGCGTTGTGGTTAAAATATAGTGGTACATACAATTCTTTGTCTAAAATGTCACGTGGTACGGGATTCTTCCAGTGCTGCCAGCAGTTTCGTCTATGTTAGAACGTGAGGTGTGCTAATGCTTCAGCAAGTCTCAGTTGGAAAGATTCAATGCTTGGCGCACAGACGATTTGAGGTGGGAGGGAGTTACAGATCGAATACACTGACTGTGAATGACTGACGCCGGCATTCCAATCGGCATTTTGAGACCACCAGTTTGAACGGATATTTTCTAAGATGAACGCTGGGCGACACAAATGGCTTGGGTTTTACATCGTTTGGTATACCAAATGCGCCGGTGGTGAATCTAATATAACCCCAAACACCCCGATCTCTCTGCTTATGAATAGCGATTCAACCCCTGAACATTTTGGTTGGCCATCCTTTGTGGTCACTCCGGCATTTAAGCATTACTTTATAGTCATAGATTCCATGGATAGGGTAATCTGTGAGTGTATGTTGATAGTAGATAGGAGAAAAGCGCTGATTCATACCAGCCATGGACACGCTTCGGTAAACCTATATTCTTTACAGCTGTGTTCGACATCCTGGAGCACTCGAATGAACAGTTTACGTTTTCTCGAATGATGATACCCTGGTTCTTCTCACATGAGGCTTGTGGTGGTTATTCATTTCTGAGGAAATAAGAAAACCACCCTGTTTATCGTAGAGCTAGAACCTTACATTTCGGCATATTGAATTCAATGTCATTCAGAAGATACCAGAGATGAGCTGCTTTCCGTGTTTCCTGGAGTGTCAGCGAGCCCGCTGGTTGCGTCACTGCATTTCCAATTTTGGCGTCATCTGCAAACAGCAACGATTTGTCTCCAGAGCCTTCGGTAGGTCTGTTATAAATGTTAGGAAAAGTCGCGAGCCAAACTATTTTTCCTTGTGGAACCATGCATTTAACGTCCAAAAGACCGGAAAGAGAACCAGAAACACGAGCCGATACGGTCGGATGCCAGAGAAATGCCTCGACCCAATCCAGAAAATGGCCGTAATTCTGGAGTTTTCAGAGTAGAATGTCGTGGTTCACCTAGTCGAACGCTTTTGAGAAGTCTAGATCAATAACATCTATCGTGTCACCGTCATCACCTGCCTTTGCCCATTCTCCTCATGCATTGAGTAAATTGGGATGGCTTCTGTCGGAATCCATACTGATTCGGTGACTGAACGTTGTGTTTCTCTAGGTGTTCCATCAAGGAATTTGCTACTATGGCCTCCTTGAATTTGGACAACACTGGAAGAAGAGTGACAGGGTGGTAGTTAGCCGGATCGCTACGGCAACTGCCTTTGTAAACGGGTGAAATTACTCCCTGCTTCCACGACGGTGGGATAGGAAGGCTAGTGGCTTGGATATTTGATTCACCAAACAGACAAGGCTTTGGGCGTGAATATTGTCTGCATCTGGTGATGAATTCTTCCTCAAAGCCAATTGCTTTGCTTTAATCTTTTCGGTGGCGAATGATACGCTGGTTGGTGAAGGATGTGTAATATGATGCATCCAGCGACAGGAGCACAGTCCTCCATTAGTTTACGCAGAAAAAACTTTGGCATATTGGTTCTTTAGCATTTCAACAGTTTCCCTTGTATTGGCTGCGACTCTTCCAGAAGAGCAGAGCTCCGGTATTCCATATATAACAATTTAGCTGAGTAAACATGTTCGTATAAAAGCTCTGAGTTTTGAAATACATTTCTATGCTAGAGGTTCATGCTGATTTAGTTGATCTGCGCAGGCCAAATTGCTGCAGTGATTTCACAGCAGTCGGTATGTTGTACTGTTTCGAATCATATGGGATTGTGAGCGTCAATCACTTTGGAGTTTTCCTTACCTATATCACATTCTACTTGAATTTTCCTTCTGAAGTGTCATGTGTAATCGACGGTTGAGTATATCTATATATATAATGATCCGCTAATAAACATTTCGTAATAGGCAGAAACCAGTTGTATTTGCAATCAGTACTTAAAAAGTGAGCAATAAGTAGTGATGGAGAATATTTCGTCATCGCACCCAGAAATGGTACGAAACTCGTTGAGTTAGTCGTGATCATCAATTTTTCAAATTTTTTGCCGTTCTCCGTGCGATTGATTGATTCAATAATCGGTTGGTTGACTGACTGTTTAGGATTATGGAAAGA
>UZAN01060580.1:0-10531 GCA_900618425.1 Echinostoma caproni
TACCCCGGTGATGTTTTGTCTGCCGTTTACCCCCCTTAGTGCGGAGAAAAGGTGTTACAGGTAGCGGGTTCGGTTGTCTGAGTTTTTGTTTGACGTTAGTTTTCGGCGTTCTCGGTTGCATTTTTACCGTGTGATGACCCGAGCTGACGGGCGCGACATTTTGAGGGCTGCCTACGCGTGGAGTGGATGCAACGACATCAGCATAACTCGGTGCTGAAATAAGAATGAGAAATAAAATCTCATCTCACCAAGTTGGCGGGTGAATTATTAGACGCGAGCATTTCATGCGTGTACCAGTAAAAAGGGTAAAGGCATCCTAAACATTTGGCACACCTACACTCGTCTACACTTCCAGTGATGGGAATAGTTCCACCAATCGCTTATCGAGTGCGGTCTTAAATGCTTGCACAGCTTGGAGGTCGACGATTCACTTGGGAAGCCTGTTCCAACTGTCGACTATCCTATTGCTGAAAAAGTGCTTCCCCAGGTTTGGTCGATACCTCTGCTTCATGAGCTTGAGATCATGACCCAAATTGAGCCAAACTGAATATTGGATGGTACTCTAAAAGTTCAATTTAGCTCAGTGTCAGGTCACGTCAGGTCGGGTCACAGGACTTGCAGCTGATGCCAATTTGAGTCTAGGTTCTGGCACCCTGCGCGTATCGTTTGCCTACGTGTGCTTCGATAACTGTAGCTTGCACCGGATAATTTCCAATCCGGGTTCGAAGAAGGTCTAATTCTTTGTGTTGTTTATTTTTCATTGTTCTTCCAGCTCACTAGGAATGCTGATTTCAGTTCGGTTCAGTGCGCACAGGACATGTAATGGCAACGGCCAATCGAGCGTCCAGATTGTGGAAGAGAGCGTACTGAAGGTGCATTAGTTGAGTTTTCCCACTCGAGATGAAAAGCGAATTGAAACAGTGGGTTTGCTCTTTTAATTCAGTCCAGTTCGGCTCTAAGGACTTTGGAGGCAGCTTGTCAAGTCAGGTCAGGTTAGGTTGCACAGGACTGGTAGTGGCCACGGGCCAACTGAGTGTCCAGAATTCCTTCGTTGGGGTGCTCACAAGTGTGCATCCACCTCTTAAATTGATCAACTTCTCCGTTTATCTGCAAACAGAGAGAAAGATGAAGCTTACTTCTCGTCGTATCGGCGAGAGACTTTTAATGTGAAAGCCTGTAGTGACCATGATTGTACGAAGAAAAGGAGCTATCCACGAGGACCTTTTCCGTTCATATTTTCTTCACAATCAAATCTGACTCCAACTGTGATGCTTCTTTGTTTTACTTCTGCGTGTTTTACTGGACAAGGTTTTCCGCTCAAGCGTAAATATAAGCTGGGTCCTGTTCAAACCCATGCAACACGTGTGACACGCTTTCGCTTTGCTACTGCATTTATTGCTTACATTGTTTAGCGTTACCTCGGCACGTTTCGGTACTATCTAGTACCACGATTCGCCAATAAACATCTACGACTCCCACGACTACCCCGGGCAACGAGACACTAGGAGGTTGCGCGCACTTTGAGACTCGTAAGAAGACTTACCGGCAGGCCGTCAACATCGGTTATCTTCATTGGTGAGTTCGCAACGTCAACTTTGTAAGTCAAATACAATTTGGTTTGCACCTGTTCACCAGGGCTCATTTTCATTTGCACGAAATAATTATTTATCGCAATTGTACAATGGCCGAGGGGTGTCCACCAGTAGATGACAGGGAACTGAACCTATTGGCTATTGGTTTTAAGCCGGTAGCTTTTATCCCTCACGGCCCTGAGGTGTGGTTTGTTGCGTTAGAAACGCAGTTTATCGCTCGTAACGTGCGGAGCCAGCGCTCCAAATACGTTTACGCGGTAGTGGCGATCCCTGGCGACCGAATATCTGCCATTAAAGATATTATTATTAAACCACCGGAGAAGAACGCGCACGACGTTCTGAAGGCTGCTATCTTTCAGTTCTACACCCCCTCTAACGACAAACGATTACGCCAGTTGCTAGCTCGTCACCCAATTGGTGACACGATGCCAAGCAGGCATCGGGCGCGTCTAAGCACGTTAGCCTGCGCAGCAAACGCCCACTCTGACATTGTCAGAGAACTGTGGCTCGATTCGTTGCCACGTCACGTCTAACCGACGGTAACGGCTTTGTTGTAGGACTTCTCAATCGACAAAGCTGCGTCGATTGCCGATAAGATAGTTGCACATGTCGTTGCCACGACATCGCAACCGTATAGGGGAAATAGGGATAAATATGCGGTACGGCCTTCACAGCCACGAGCACATTGCATACACTAGCGCTTGTCTTTCAAGGACAGAGTCCCGGGGCCCACAGCGAACCCCTATAGGGCTAAGCGTAGGTTGGAACGGACAGCACAGCCTGCCCACGTTTACCAAAAGCAACCAAAAGCTCAGAAGCCACCTCGGCGCAAACCACCCAAAGCCCCGGATGACCCCACCGAGGGTTACTGCTGGTTCCATCGTAGCTATGGACCAGGAGCTCGCAGTTGCAGGAAGCCCTGCACCTACGCGACGGGAAAAGGGTAAGCCGGCGAGTAAAAGCGGCCGTACTCGCCGGCCCGCCTCCTCAGGTTGGCCGTCTGTTTTTCGTACGTGACCATCATACGAACGCTAGGTTCCTCGTAGATACGGGAGCCCAAGTATCAGTCTTTCCTATTGGTAGCAGCAAGCCACGAGCTACGACGCTTCGGCTATGCGCTGCGAATGGCACTCCCATTCCTACCTTTGGAACAAGACAACTCACGGTCAACCTGGGAGGGCAACGACGGTATCCATGGACGTTCATTCTTGCGAATGTTCCCACTGGAATACTGGGTATCGATTTTTTGCAGTACTATGAATTGCTTGTCGATTCACGTAGACTGCAGTTGATCAACCCAGCGTCGAATATCAAAGTCACGGGTCTCAAAGCCCGAACAGACGTTTACCGAATCACGGGTTTAATGCCTGATATCCCTGTGGACTTCCGGAAATTGATCGCCCGATTCCCCACGTTGACTAAACCTATTGAGGATCTAACACTAGTGACTGATCGTTGTGCACACTACATAGTCACTAAGGGTCCACCAGTCACGGCACGACCTCGCCGACTGGCACCGGACAAATTAGCTTTTGCTAAGAGTGAGTTCGAGGCGTTACTTTCAAAAGGTATCGTACGTCTTTCCCGTAGTCAATGGGCCTCTCCTCGACACATGGTACTTAAAAAAGACAGCGCTAGCTGGCGACCATGTGGCGAATATCGGTTACTTAACGCAGTGACCCATTTCGATAGATATCTTAAACTACATACATGACATTACGGCGTCATTCCATGGCACGACTAGTTTGTCTAAGATCGATCTGGTACGAGCTTATTATCAGATCCCGGTCACCACTGAAGATGTCCAAAAAGGCTGCTGTCAGGACTCGTTTTGGTCTGTTTGAGTTCCATGGTACGCCTTTTGGTTTGAGAAACGATGTTCAGACTTTACAGAGGTTTATCGACAGTATAACTCGAGATTCAGGTTTTATTCACGTTTACATTGACAATTTGCTTATTACCTCTTTCAATGTAGATAAACATTATCACCATTTGACCTTGCTATTTCAACGTTTATCTGATAATAGCATTGTGTTTAACCCCGATAAATGTAAGCTTGGCAAAAAGGAACTGATTTTCCTTGGCCACAAGGTCCAACATGGGGGTATTTTACCATGCGAGGATAAAGTACGTGCCATCAGAGAGTATACTTTACCATCCTCAGTCAAAGACATGGAGCCGTTCTTGGGTTTATTGAATTTCTATAGACGATTCATCCCACAAGCTGCTCAACGACTGCAACCTCTTACGGACCTACTTCGCGGTAATCCACGTAAGCTCATGCTTACGGATGCCGCACGAGTAACATTCCAAGAGATAAAGACATATTTAGCGCAGATCACGGTGCTTTTGCATCCTGCTCCGTCAGCCACGTTTAGTATAGCGGTTGACGCTTCAGACTCTGCATTTGGGGCGGTCTTGCAACAGCAGGTTTCTGGGTTTTGGCAACCTCTTGAGTTTTACTCTCGACGCCTTACACCCACAGAAACCAAATATAGTGCTTTTGGACGCGAGCTGCTGGCAGCTTACAACACCATTGGGCATTTTAGACATGCAATCAAAGGTCGAGATTTCACCCCATAAACAGACCATAAGCCTCTCACATATGCTTTGCATACTAAGTCTGACCGTTACTCACCCCAAAAACCAGACACTTAGACTATATTTCACAGTTCACGACTGACATTCAGCATGTCCAAGGCAAGTCAAGTCGTGTTACGGACGCTTTTTCACGTATTCACTTTAATGCGATAAAATCCTCCTTAGATACCAGTGGTAAGGCTGACGGCCAGGCAAATCAGTTAATGCGATAAAGTCCCCTTTAGCTATCAGTGCTATGGCTAACGCCCAGGAAAATGAGTCATCTTGCGAAGAGGCGGTCCATTCAACTTCCTTAAGATGTCAGGCGATACCGTTAACGACTTCTAATGGTACCATATTATGTGACATGTCTACAGGTCTACCTCGACCTGTAGTACCCTAATCCTATCGTCGTTTAGTTTTCGACACCTTAGTTGGTTTATCACACCCAGGTATCGCGGCAACACTTCGTTTGATTGCCGCACGATACGTCTGGCCATCCATGAATAAGTACGCTCTAATATGGGCTAAACAGTGTATACAGTGACAGTTTTGTGAACANCGATCCAAAGTGCACAGATATGTAGCTGCACATATCGGTACGCTTGCTACGCCTGACGCCTGATCACGTTCACATCGATATTGTAGGCTCATTACCACCGTCATACGGGTATACTCATTTACTCACGTGTATTGACAGGTTTACTAGATGATCTGAGGCTATTCCCATCTCTACTGTCACGACCAAAGCAGTGGCTCGACATTTCGTAGAACGATGGATATCACTCTACGGTTGTGCCTTTACTGTCACGACTGACAGAGGAGCACAATACGAATCAACATTATTTTCCCCGTTAACACGATTGCTGTGTACGGAACGCATTCGCACAACTGCTTACCATCCAGCATCTAACGGTCTAGTCGAACGTTTTCACCGTCAACTTTAGGTTGCCCTTCGGGCACACGAGAACCTTAATTTGTACGAGACATTATCTCTTGTTCTGTTAGGCATCAGAACATGCGTAAAGGCAGATATCCAATGTACAGTTGCTGAGCTGGTTTTTGGCACTACATTACGACTACCTGGGGAATTTTTCACGGCACACAACATGGATTCCATTGGAATGAATGACTACGTGCAACGTTCGTCTACGTTTTCAATCCTTATCTCCGGCACAAAATCGAATACAGCAATGAAAGGCGTTCATACCCACTGAACCTGTTCGCACGTATTCATTCGAATTGATGCTGTATTTAAACCGTTACAACAGCCTTGAAAAGGAACTTTTCCAGTTAGTTCGCGTCACGAAAAGTTCTTCAAGGTTGATCGACATGGTCGCGTCGATACGATCAACATCGAACGCCCTAAGGCAGCATAGGTCGACGATGGCATAGTGCACACCAATTCGAGACCCGATGTTATTCCTGCACGACCGATGAATGATGTACCTACCTCATAGTCTAGCTCGCAGATAGCGGTACCTAATACGATTTCGAATGAGGCAACTGTCTCACGTTCGATTCAGCAGTTTGCGAGCACCGTATTAGACCAGGACGATACATCAGTCTCACATTCAGGTCGAAGAATTGTTTTGCCTGCCCGTCTGCGGGATTGAGCGAAACACGATCCACACAAGCGTATAACGTGAGCAATACCTATTGTGACTTATATCACGAGATACCTTATCTCGATATTTGTTTTGTGTGCTCAATGATTGTTTATGATTAATGCAGCAATTTTGAACGTTAGGATGCTACACCGGTTTTCTCCGACAACCTTTCACTTCCAGAGATCAGGTCATTCGAAACGCACATTGGTTGCCTCGAGGTTCAACGAGAATTTTGGTACCCTCTTGCACAATCGTGGCGCCTTTGGATCTCAAGAGTTTGTTGAAGACGATTTAAATTTCTACGGTTGCATGAATGAATAACAAGTGATCTATTTCGTTCATTCTGGCATGCCAACAATCACGGACGCTGGAAACGACGAGAGCCACCTGACACCATGATGCAATTAACGATTCGGATGGTGTGAATCATCCAATGAACAATTCAAGATACGTCACTACGGTTGCCATGCTGACATCCGATGCAACGAATCTGGTTGATGTTCGGCTGACGCAAAACAGTCCAAACATACCAACGATTCTGCCAGTCCTTGTCTTGCAGCACGGACACACGCTAACTGTTGCCTGTTTTTCAACTTCCTTTCTAAATCGACAGCTTTTACTTGCTTTCTAGCGGATGGTTTCTGTAGCACTCCTCGTTTGGGAACAGTTCCTGTCACGCCTTATCAAAAGCCAATTTGAAGGTGTGAACACTAAGCAGGTTGACTAATTCCTCGGGTAGTCTATTCCACCTGTCACCAAATTATCACCTCGGGGAACGTGTGTTCGAATCCCACCAATACCGCCTGACTTCCCCCACGGCAGCCCTTTGATTGGTCGCTTCCTCGTTCCTGAAAATTTTATCACCGTGTATTCAATAAAAGGAAGTAATATGAAGATGAAGTTGGACCTCACACCTAACTACTTCTTTTCTTTATCAGTTTGTACTCGTGGCCCCTGGTAACAGCATACGGGGCATCAGTGAAGAGTTCCTCAAGGGGAATCTCAGAGAATCCTCTCCTAATTTTAAACGCTTCTATAAGGTCTCCTTTAATTTGCCTTCTTTCTGGCGGAAAGATATCGAGGTCCCTTAATATTTCCTGATATGATTTACCTCTCTGCCCCTCTACCATTCTTGTAGCTAGTCTCTATACTTTCTCCAGGCAGGCGGCGTCCTTTTTGTGCTGAGGTGGTCCTACTATTGTTTTGTACAACGGCACAAAGATTTCCGGTTTTCTGCAAGGTAGAGCAGATTTGAACCGAAAAAGTTCTCCCTGTGTCTTGTGGACAGCAATTTCACATTGGCTACCCCAGCTGAAATCGGAAGTCATTTCTGCCCCAAGATCCTTGGCAGTTTCTACCGCTTGGACTTAGAATACTCGCCACGTACTGACAGTAACTAATGGATCCCTTTGCTTGGACAATAATTGACACCTAGCCGCATTCAGTGCCAAGTCCCACTTATTTGACCACTCAACTACACGTTCAATGTCCCTCACTAGGTTAGCCCTGCCACTTGATCCTACGACCTTCACGTCATCCGCGAAGACGAAACAAGGTGAGTTGGTTCACCCCGCCAAGTCGTTGATGAATGAAAGAAAGAGTAACGGTCCGAGAACTGAACCTTAAGATACTTCAATGGCTAATCGAATGACCTGAGAACTGGCATCCCCTACCCTCACTGCGAAGGTTCTATTTATGAGGAAAGCAGTGAACCCCCTAGTGAGATATCCTTCTAGCCCAAAGCTTTTGATTTTGTGAAGGAGTGATCCGTGGTTCACAGAATCGAAAGTTTTGCTAAAGTCGAGGTAGCGAACCTCAATGGTATGGCTCTCATCCAGCTTTTCTATGACTTCATTCACGTAGCACAGGAGGTTAGTGAAACAGGATCTATGCTGCAAGAATCCGTGCTGCGTCCCACTTAGTAGGGTATAACGCAGTAGATGTCTACATACGTGCTCCCCAATGAGCACTTACATGCATTTGCAGAGGATGCTGGTCAGGCTTACTGTTCTATATTTTCTTATGTCGGACTTATGACCACGATTGTGAAGTGCTGCCACAGTAGCTGTATTCCAGTCACTAGGTAAAACTCCATCCACTAGTGAAGCCTAGATGAGTAGGCTCACGGGTGTAGCCAGGATATCTGTTAGTGGTTTAAGGATTGCTGGGTGAATCCCATCTGGCCCAGGTGCTTTCTTTATGTTCAGTTACGACAGAACTCTGCGCACATCCTCTGGTGTCACGACTAGTCTGGATCTGTTGATTCCCTCCAGACCGGATAACCGACCCTCTATTATCCTTCAGCACACTTCCAAAGTATCTACCCAGTACCATGGCCTTCTCCTGGTCAATTGTGACTATTTTATCCCCTTCCAGGTTAGTGGCGCCTATTTCATCCCTAGGAACCCTCTTGGACTGCACATAACTATAATAATAATAATAATAGGTGTATATTTCACGAAGCCCGTGAGACACGCACAAGACCTAATCAAATGATCAGAGCGAGCATATGTACAATAACAGTGTAAGTACATAGGTAGACAATAAAAGTGGTGGGGATCAGAACGAAAACACAGTGTGAAAGGAACACAAACCGGACAAGGTCACCGACGAATTTATGGAAGATGGAGGATGCATTGAAAATGCATGTCACTAGAACTGGAAGTAATGGTAAAACTGGTCTCGGAAGGATTGGACGTACGACAACAGTGCGGGGAAATACGGAGAGGCGGTCTGTGGAACGAATGCTGCCTGATGATGGAGGCATGAGGACAGGAATAGAAGGGAAGGAACAAAGCCAGAAAAAATACGTCGGTAAAGGAACATGTTTCACTCGATGCTGCAATGCAACTCGCTTCTGGAGACAAGTTCTTTGGGTTCGGGGCTTCAATCGATCAAGCAATGGTTTTGATTATTTAGATTGATTAGGCGTTGGTCGCTTTGATGTGGGACTGACCACGCGCTAGACACATAACCTTAAAACACCATGTAGATGAGGCGGGGTGTGTGATCCTCAACCTGGTCCGAAACGCGGACGCATGTAGTCAAAATGGTGGAAACAGCCGTGCCCAACAACCATTGCCGGAGCCAAATTGTCCATTGTGGGTGAGAACCTCAAGCCTTCGACAGGCCCAAACCAACCGAATCTGGAACAAAGAGGCGAAAGTTGGCAGTCTGCGGTAGTACCCAGCTGAAGAGGGAAGGGAGAAGGGGAAACGGAGCATGCGACAGAACAAAACTAAAAATAAGTGCACACCTAGCACGTTTTACCAAGATGATGGGGTGCCGGAGTGAATATAGCGTCAGACCTTAACCAGGAGTTGCAGCGCTGTAAGGCGATAGNAGATCCGGCTGTGAAACTGAATACATGTACTCTTAAGAATTTGTTGCCAAAGTGGACACAACTATCAGGATAGCATATACCACGGAGGGACGCCGGGGGAATTTGCTGAGAATGATACGAGCAATATGTTGCATGCTAGATATTAGGTCACAATACATGTACGAAGCAAATTTTATTAGCACCGATACCATTTGAGCGGAAATGCTCAAACGGAGTTCCTAAACCTTAACTGAAATAAAATCAGTGATTCTGATTTGGCTCTGAAGCGATAAAACAGATTCATCGAGGAAAAGAGGTGTAGGGAGCAAGAGGGAAAATAGAAAACCTAGAGGCAACTTGACTGAGATTTGGAGGCATTCAGCAGGCAAGATAATATAATATAATATGTAATATATATAAGTAATATATAATATAATATCTCTTGGGCTTTGCGTTCGAATTTCAGCTAGATTTAGCTCGTATTTTCGCTTTTCGCTTCGAACAACGCGAACAGCCTCTTTCCTGTGTCCTACGTAACGCATCCGCGACAGATGCGATCCTACCTCCCGGTAGGACGACGTACTGCCTTTCCAATGGAAGCCTTCTACCAAGGTGGTTTAAGTAATGGCTTCCGTAGTTTCAGAGGCGCAAACGTATCCTACAATGCAAGTAAGTTCTCCTTAATTATTTTCCATACATCTTCCACTACAAACCTATCTTCGTTTTGCTGCCAGACGAGCTCAGATGCCTTCCTTTGCAGTCCATTAACATCTAATTTTCCGAAGCAGCGCACTATGCGTCCAGGTGGCTTCGGTAGCCTTGTTTCTAGGGCAAATCTAATGACTACGTGGTCGCTCTTTCCTATCGGTGAATAGTAGTCCAATTCCTTTTCGTACCACGTGACAACAGTGTCCGGCAGAGACGGTTGCTGTCGCGACCTAAAAACGCGTGGTTACTATTACGTGCTGGTGTAACTCACGAATAGATCAACGATTAACGCGTATCCGAAATCGGATCCAAGAACGTCAACAAAACGAACGATCCAGCAAGTTTCTACAGTACTGCATTATTAAACGATCAAATAAGCAAATAAAAACTTAACAAATCTGAAAATGATCGCGAAACAACCTGTAAACAACAGTCAAGTGTTACCGTGAGCGCGATTCAACAAATCTGAACGGAAGAAAATAAGCCTGGGTAAGAACAGCACGCTCACTGTCACGAGGCACACGAACGAGCCAAATATGAGCGCTCAGGTCCCGATTAAAAAAAGTAGGGTACGAATGAAGCAGATAAACAAACAAAGTCAAATGGTGGGGTCGGTGTGTAAATATACAAAGGGAGTGGAATGTCAAATGTTTATGTATGTGTGAGGCGGGTGGTGCTGAGTAAATGGAACGTGAACTTTACGATATGTGTAGTTTGAC
>UZAN01060589.1:0-10526 GCA_900618425.1 Echinostoma caproni
AGTAAGAGCGACAGTCTTGAATTGATCCCCTCCAGCGGTAACTGATGACGATGTGGTCGATTTGGGTGCAGCGCTGTGAAGAGGTTGGCGGTTTCCATGTAAGTCGTTGCTACAGACCGGGTTGCTGCGTGGAAAACCATCGGAGAACGTGTTCGGCCGTCATTTGTTTCGTCAGTGCTTGAAAGAAATCACGGTCGGTATATCTGAGTTCCAGCATTACTTCTTTTTCCGTTTCAGTGCATGTTTACTAAAGCCATCCCCAGGAACAGAGACGAATATCTCTTGGAGACCAATGAGGCCAATTTTCCTCGTACATTTGAGGTTTTCTAAGATATCTATTCCCAGTATTCTTATCATAGAGAAGAAATTTAGAGCGGCTGGGAGTCACCGCATGGCATTACTAGACTCTTACTTTGAATGCTAATTAGCGAAGAGGCCAAGGGCACTGGAATTAGGCCCTCGACAGATATGTAAAATGTTTAGCGCATTATGTCTCCAACGATATTATAGGGAGGGGTATAATAATGCCGCGTGGTTACTGTCAAGCTTTTTATATACTCACACAAAAATGGAAGTGTGGAAAGTAACTTTGACTTGTAGGATGAATTTTATTGTAAAAGTATACCGCCTATGAAGTTTATGGAAGGTGTTTTGATAGCCGTAGTTCCCAAAACTTGTTTATTTGGGAATGTTCAAGCGTTTTGGTCGAAGCTAGTCAATAACGAGACCAAGAAATTGGAGCTGTTTAAACCTCCACAAATACATTCTACAGTGCATAAAGTCAGATTACAGTTATGTGCAGATAAGCATACTTTATTTAACATTTGCGGAAGACAACTATTCAAAATCGATGTACCTCCAAAACATCTTGAAGGAAGATTCCGAATCACAGTCCACAGATTTAATGATTAATGGAGGAGGGTTTTCCCTACCAAAGTAAGAGGACGAAAAGCCAACACCAGAGTATGTAACCGGGTTGGTGAACCACTGACAGTTCAAGTAAAGGTGATGGTTACAAACCCTCGTTCCATACAAACCAAAAGGTTTACAAACTGCACTTACCCACACCTTTTTTGTGGAAGAGGTCATCGGGTACCTTGGACGTTTGACCCAGTCCAAAGGGCGTAAGATCCACTGAACTGGTTACCGGGGCCAAGAGAATTGTGATTTTCACACATTCCTTGGTTACTCAAAGGTTGCGGTTGTGAATTCCCTGGGAAAATTCACTTGATTTAGCCTTGGCAACCTAGCAGTATCATATGCTCTTGGGCAAATTATGAACCTTTTTCGGTTTCATACAGATTATTTTATCGTTATTAGTTTGGCACATTCTGAACTCAGACGTGTGTGTACGAATGTCATGATTATATATATATATATATACTGTGCGGCTTCGATTTTCAGTCTAAATTGGAAACGAAATATTTATAAATAATGACCTATAGATAGCTTGAGAATTTATGGTGTAGAACTGAAAATGTCGAGCTTATTTTTATTTTACAATAACCGTTATTCAACAGATACATGTATAAGAATCCGTTGAGCAACAGATATTATATAGCATACGTTATATACTATCTGTTGCTCAACGTATATATATATATATACGTATACTATAGTATCTGTTGATCAACAATTGTTGAACAATTGTTTACACCATTGTTGACATGTTGTTTAAACGGTGTGCATAGGTTTTCATTTTATGGGTTTATAAACCCATAAAAAAGTTATTCCGTTATGGATATATCCATAACGGAATAACTTTTTTTATTGGGTGAAAACTGTCATGACATGCATGCATTGCATGCAACTGACACATCTAGATGTAAAGGAGAATTCCATAATGATCAAAAATACTTCACGATTTTCCTCAGAAAATTATAAAGTTGATTTTTTTTAAAAACATCTTAAAGACTTCAGTATCTCTTCATACCTTCCGTTTTTCAAAGCATTAACCCAACCTCAAGATCAAGATCAATTGGGCAGCGCGTCAAGGTCACAACCGTCCGCAAGTAATACCTCAGTTCATTTCAGTTCAGGACACAACAGGACAGGACGGGATAGTTCAGTTCAGTTCAGTTTGCACAGGATGATGTGTGGCCCGGGCCAATCTTGCGTCCAGATTGATGTGTTGTTGGCTGTTCTTGTGGCTTCCAACACTGCGAGTCAATAGGTTTTTTCTGAAAGGCAGAAAGTAAGGTGCAGTATCACGTCCTGGGCAATGGCGCTCAGGAATAATAGTTACTTACCATCAAACTGCTTCAGGGAAGGTAGAAGCCCAACAGTCATCTAATGCCCTCTTGAAGGCAATGACGTTCGAGCAACTTACCACCTTTTCTGGCAGACTATTCCAGTAAGGTATTACGCGAATTGTGAAGAACTTGGCTCGAATGTCCAGTCTTACAAGACTACGTTGTAGCCTTAAACTATGTCCCCTGGTGCTACTTGAGAGGATGAACTGGAACATGTCCTCGAACTTAAGTCCGGAGAGCCCGTTGATGATCTTAAAGACTTCTATTAGGTCCCCCCTTACTCTTCTTCTTGCAAGAGAGAATAGGTTAAGGTCCTTGAGTCTCTGCTCGTAGCTCTTACCCCTTTGTCCCACCATCATTCTTGTNGGCCAATCTTGCGTCCAGATTGATGTGTTGTTGGCTGTTCTTGTGGCTTCCAACACTGCGAGTCAATAGGTTTTTTCTGAAAGGCAGAAAGTAAGGTGCAGTATCACGTCCTGGGCAATGGCGCTCAGGAATAATAGTTACTTACCATCAAACTGCTTCAGGGAAGGTAGAAGCCCAACAGTCATCTAATGCCCTCTTGAAGGCAATGACGTTCGAGCAACTTACCACCTTTTCTGGCAGACTATTCCAGTAAGGTATTACGCGACTTGTGAAGAACTTGGCTCGAATGTCCAGTCTTACAAGACTACGTTGTAGCCTTAAACTATGTCCCCTGGTGCTACTTGAGAGGATGAACTGGAACATGTCCTCGAACTTAAGTCCGGAGAGCCCGTTGATGATCTTAAAGACTTCTATTAGGTCCCCCCCCCTTACTCTTCTTCTTGCAAGAGAGAATAGGTTAAGGTCCTTGAGTCTCTGCTCGTAGCTCTTACCCCTTTGTCCCACCATCATTCTTGTAGCCGGACGTTGCACCCTTTCTAGACATTCGATGTCTTTCCGAAGGTAGGGTGCCCATGCCTGAACACAATACTCCAGGTGAGGCCTAACTATGGCTTTGTATAGAGGGACGAGAACCTCGGGCCTCCTACACGTAATCGTGGAGTGTACACGAAAGAGTTCCCTTCGAGCTATGCTGGCTGCCCTCAGACATTGTTGAGAGGATAGGTCAAAACACGTGCAGTTAAGCCCGAAGTAGTACAGTTTTTTGCGCCAATGAGTTTGAGAGCAGCACGGCGCTGATAAATTTGTGCTTTTTCGTTCACGTTAAGTTCAGTTCAGTTTGTACAAGACGAATACGGACCTTACCAATCTAGTGTCCAGTTCGTTGTGTTGTCGGCGAATGGATGAAGCTTCAGTCACTGCGTACAGATGATCTGGTACTTGAGACTGTAAGGTTCGAAGGAGTTCTTGTGCACAGAGCACATGTGCCAGGAAAGTCAATCTGAGAACAAATATATAAGTCAAGCCCTCTTGGTGGTACGTTTGAAATCCGTTCCACTCCCTGCTACATTTACTTGTGTTGATAAATTTTCTTTTATAACCCGCAAAAGATAAACCATTATATTGGTTTATGTTAACAATCTGTGTTATTCATCTAGTCACAGTTTAACGTTCCCTAAATAGTAACCATTGACCTTGTAGTAACCATGATTGTACGAAGAAAAGGAGCAATCTATGAGGACGTTTTCCGTTCATATTTTCTTCACAATCAACTGTGACTCCAACTATGATATTTCTATGTTTTACTTCTGCTTGTTTTACTGAGCACGGTTTTCCGCTCAGGGTATATATAAGATGGGTCCTGTTCAAACCCACGCAACACGTGTAACACGCTTTTGTAGTGACAGTGTCACCCCTTTCCGCTCATATACCTTTTCCATCTTCCGGACCTTAGTGTTTCATCGGACCAAGATTACCTCGTTGGTCACGGTACCTTGACTTTCACTTTCTGCGCGCTTACTAATCTGTACGCTTCTCTTCCTACTCTCCAGCTCATTACAATACAACAGTCGTTGAGCTTTCGTGATATCATTGGTTTCTTTCCTCGTCCGTTGTTAGACGTACGAATTCGCGGACATCATTAACCCGGAGACTAAATTGATGAGCCCGACGTGTTTTTCCCCACTTTTTGGTAGTTATCGCGCATTTTAGTTTCGCTATTACTGTTACATTATTTCACTTGCTTAGTCCTTTCATTATCGCTGGTGTAGCCTAAGCTTTATTTTTATTACTTTTATTAAGTTGAGACATGGACCTCGTGGAATTTTTTTTATCTACTCATCATTTGTGTACATAATGCAAAACTCAGTAATCAACGATCAAGTCAGCGCAGAAGTCAACATAAAACAGCAGGATAGCCCCCACGTTGGTGGTCTAGTGGCTAGAATACCAGACTTCATCCCCGAAGACCCGGAGTTTTGGTTAGCTCAAGTGGAATCACANCAGGGTGACCAATCAGGTCACCAAATGCACACAAATCGTGGGACATATCCCACACTCCATGGGTCCTGGATTAAGCGACGTAGTTTGCAACCCCCCACCTCATAGACCTTACGACGCATTAAAGGAGGCGATAATCAATCGTTTCAGCATGACTGAGGACAACCGTCTCAAACAGCTATTGAACGGAATCCGTCTAGGTGATCACGGGCTACATGATCCCAAGCAGCTGCTCAGCTATATGAGGAGTCTGGATTCCAGCTTACGCGTAAGTGAAAATGTGCTACGCCTTTGTAGGATGCAAGCATTGCCTGAATACTTCGTGACTTAGGGTATTAGCAAATGAGGTTACCCTAGACGAGCTCGCAGTGGCAGCCGACAGGATTTGCGCATACACCCCGTCGACTCCACCCGTCACCCGCGTGTCACCAGACTCAGGGAATTATTCCTGGAAAGACGCAAAAGACCAAGTGAATCGGCGTCTGGACGAATTAATGAATCAAGTAGACGCACTTAAAATTTCCCGTGATCGATCGTGTTCTAGCTCACGTTCCAGCTCCCGCTCTCGTTTCTCTTCCCGTTTGTTATTCCATAGTGGACAGAGATGTCCTAGGGCACGAAACATATCTTCGGACGTTTGCTGGTACCATCGCCAATATGGTGACGAAGCCCGAAAATGAACAAAACCTTGTAGTTACAAGCCATCACAACAGGGAAACGCCTAAGCCGACCGGCCCAGGCGACGACCGTGTCGGGTTTAGCTAGGCCAATTCGCCTATTCTATATCACAGCTGAGGTCACTGCCACACGTTTTCTAGTCGACACCGTTGCCCGGGTTAGCATTATCCGCCCTCGTCTCATCGATCAGCACCATTCATCGACTGTTGAGTTGGTCGCAGGGAAACAAACCCCCACCAAAACCTACGGCGAGCGTTCACTCAAACTGAACCTTGGAATTCGCCGCAGTTTTCCATGAGTCTTCACCATCGTTGACCTTCCGCAGTCGATTATTGGCATTGATTTCCTCCGTCATTTCAACCTCATGGTCGATCCCGTAGGCCATAAGCTTGTAGACCGTCTCACAACTCTCGAGGCAATAAGCGTCCCGACACGCAAAATATCCGTCAGCCCCACCATCTACCGACCGCTAAAAGAAGATCGGTTCCTCACGTTTCTCTCCGAATTGAAGGAGTTACGTAACCCGTCGAACACTCTTCAATAGGTCAACACTGACATAGTGCACCACATTGTCACACAGGGCCCATCCGTCCACTGCCGTCCCAGACCCCTCGCCCCAGACAAACTTAAAGTCCCACGGGCAGAATTTCAGCATTTGTTAGACCTCGGAATCATACAGCCCTCTTCCAGTCCATGGGCCTCACCTTTACACATGGTTCCGAAAAAGTCCACCGAAGATTGGCGTCCCTGCGGTGACTACAGGGCCCTAAACAACATTACTATTCCTGACCGATATCCGATACCACACATCCAGGACCTGACAACAAGTTTAGGAGGCTGTAAGATTTTCAGCAAAATCGATTTCATTCGAGCTTACAACCAATTTCTCGTGGATCCTGAGGATGTCCCGAAAACTAATGTCACTACGCCTTTTGGTCTCTTTGAGTTTCTGCGTATGCCTATCGGTTTGAGAAACGCGGCTCAAACTTTTCAGCGTTTCATAGGCCAAGTATGTCAAGGTCTGGACAACATCTTCCTCTTTTTTCAAGACATTTTGGTCCAACACCTGAGGAACACGAACAACACCTACGCGCTCTATTCGCACGTCTGACACAACATGGTGTCACCATTAACTCCGTCAAATGTTCCTTTGGAGAGTGTAGCGTGAGTTTCCTAGGTCACCTGATCTCGGACACGGGTATTTCTCTGCTTAAGGACAAAATAACTGCCATTTTAGAATACCCGGAACCGAATTCCCTTAAACAGCTCAGACGTTTCGATGGGTTAGTAAATTGTTATCGATGTTTCATACCCTACTACGCAAAGCTCATGCAACCCCTAACCGATTTACTACGTGGTAAGCCTAAACAATTCTCGTTCACCGACGAAGCTCGCGAAGCATTCGCCGAACTAAAACAGGCTATCTCCAACATGGCCGCGGTCTCACATCACATACCTGACGCACCTTTGGCGCTCATCACGGACTCATCCAATGTTGCAGTAGGTGCGGTATTACAGCAACGTGTAGGCAACGAGTGGCAACCTTTAGCATTCTTCTCAAAACGTTTACAACCGGCTGAGTCTCGTTACAACACATTCAGCCGCGAACTCCTAGCCGTCTACCTACCTATACGTCATTTTCGTCACATGCTAGAAAGTCGCGATTTCACCGTCTTTACAGATCATAAATCACTAATCTTCGCAGCACGGGCAAACTCAGACAGATACTCCCCTGGAGAGTCACGCCACTTAGATTATGTCACTCAGTTCACTGTGGACATAAGACACATCTCAGAAGCGCTCAACCTCGTCGCCGATGCACTCTCACGCATCCACCTCATCTCCTCAGACACCATCGACCTTGGACAACTCGCGGCTTTGCTAATAGCCGACTCGGAACTGGAACTTCTTAAAATTAATAGATTCCTTCAACTCCAAGAGGTACCACAAAGTATGTCCGAGGGCACCATACTCTGCGACGTCTCCATGGGCACGCCACGCACCGTAGTGCCACAAACGTCCAGAAAACATGTTTTCACCGCCAATTTAGCTCATCCAGGAATACGAGCTTCCGTTAAGCTCATGGCAGAACGTTTCGTTTGGCCTAAGATGAACCGCGATGTAGCTACTTGGGCACGTTCCTGCTTAGACTGTCAACATTGTAGGATCTTACGTCACACCAAGACTCCGTTGGGCACCTTCGATACTCCAACCGCCCGTTTCCTGCGCATCCACGTCGATTTAGTAGGCCCACTACCGCCGTCAAGAGGTTTTACATATCTAATGACTTGCGTTGACCGTTTCTCCCGTTGGTCAGAGGCAATCCCACTTCCTAATTGCTCATCCGAGACGACAGCTCAGGCATTTTTGGAGCGTTGGGTGGCAACGTACGGCTGCCCGATGACCGTCACCACTAACAGAGGTTCGCATTTCGCAGAGTCATCTAAAGCTCTCCTCATTGTGTTAGGGTGCAAACACGCTCGCACAACCGCATATCATCCAGCGGCCAACGGCCTGATTGAGCGTTTTCATAGGCAACTCAAAGCAGCCATCAAGGCTAATACCGGTTCAGAATGGCATGAGGCTCTTCCACTTGTCCTGTTGGGCATTCGGAATACGATAAAAGCCGACTTGCACACTACACCGCCCGCACTATCCCTCGGCTGCACGTTACATCTACCGGGTGAATTCATTTCACCCAAGCCCCACCGTAACTTTAACTATTCATTTTTTGCACAACGGCTCGCACACCACATGCGTGGGGTACACGCTGCTACCGCACGGCAGCAAACAGTACCCGTTTACGTACCGGAGGGCCTTACGCGTTGCACGCACGTTTTTCTTCGCGCAGATAGCATCCTCACACCTCTGCAGGCACCATACACCGATCCGAATAAGATAATCAAGCGCAAAGACAAGCACGCCATAATAGAAGTTAACGGCAGCAAGGAGTCTGTAAGTTAAGACCGACTAAAACCGGCGATTTTAGAAACTGACACCACTTCTCTTACACCTACGGAAGCCGCAGATCCCCCGTCGGTAGACCCCAGGCTAACCAGACCTACAGAGAACCACTCCTGAATACCATCATTGATACTGGTGAAGCAGGACCGCCGCGGTCGTGAAGTCCGTAAGCCAATCAGTTTTCAGCGCTGATATAGCACATTCTCCGGTACCTTTTATCCACCACAATTGATCACTCCTGTTTAAATCATAACTTGTTACTCATAACTTTTTCTGCATAAAAAACCCAAAACAAAACCAAAACAAAAGAACAAGCATTTTTCCCATTCACTCTTGGTATCTGTGTTTGCTGTTACCGATCAGCTCCAACAAGAGCTGCGTCGGAGTTCCTCTCTTTTCTGATCCAGAAACACGACTGGGGGAGAAGAGAACACAAACCGACCACATNGAAAACGTAAGTTGCCCTCCCTCAGCCCACGACGAATCCACCGATCCAGTATCCTGAGGGTATCCAAGACTGTAAAAGTCAAAATTCCTCATAACTACCTTACATTTCCTAATTTTTCTTCGCCATTATATCGTGCATTCTTTCCGACAGTGGTTTCCATGTCGGTGAATTTTCTCTTCTGAACCTTCTTTTTCACCTTTTTTACGGTGAAGCTTATCTATTGGACACACACTTCAAAAGCTTTGCTCTTACACGTAAATGAGATTCTGTGCTTTTTCTTGTTTCATTGCGACCAAAGTTTCGATTGGACGCTCTTTGTTGGACTAACCGTTACTTTCGGTTATATTGAACCCCTTTTGGATGTAACTCTGAAGATTATTTTGCTTGATCTGTTAAAGCGTGCAGAATTTTCCTATTGGTCCAGCATTATCTGAAAGGTAATTTAAATCACTCATTTTCTTATTTACTTTTTATTACCGCAGATATTTTCCGTGAATATTTGTAGCATTTTGGCTGGATAGTGAATCAGGCTCACTATCCGAGGTATGAGTGCCTTATGTATTTGTGATTAATGCAAAAATAGTACCGTAGATTATTTTTGTATCGACCTGGTTCTCGATAATTTGGGCTACGCGTTGCTCTGAGATTTGTTTATCACTATTCAGAACTAGAGAAGTGTCATTTGATTGAACGCATACAGTCGAGGTCTTTTTGTTTCGCATTCTGGTCGTCACACTGAGTCTTTTCTCATTAGAAGTGAGAATGCGAGGAGACCTGATAGAAACCTTTAAAAGCGTGAAGGGAATATCGGGGATAGGGGCGGACAGTCTCTTCGTATTAGCTTCCCAACACTTTACTAGGAGGCATGAGTTCAAAATCATGAAGCAGAGGTGTCGATTAAACATGTGGAAGCACTTTTTCAGCAATAGGATAGTAGATAGTTGGAACCGGCCTTCCAAGGATGTTGGATGAATGGACGATGTTGGATTTCGTAGTCGTATGCAACTAGGACGATGCTCCACCTTTGCAGTATAGCAGCAGTGGACTTCGCGATGGATTTGTTGGGGTTGAACAAGAACTGTAGCGCTTGGTGATTAGTGATGATGGTAAACCGCAATCCAAAAAGGTACTTGTGCAATCGTCCAACAGCCCAAAATACAGCCAACGCTTCTTTTTGAGTCTGTGAGTATCACTTTTCTGACGCATTGAGTAGACGTAAAATGCAGATCACTGGGCATCCTTCTTGTTCCAAGACAGCACCGATTCCGACGTCGGACGCATCGGTGATGAGTATAGTCAGTTTTGAAGGTGAANCTTATGTAATCGTCGAACAGCCCAAAATACAGCCAACGCTTCTTTTTGAGTCTGTGAGTATCCGTTTTCTGCGGCATTGAGTAGACGTGAAATGCAGATCACTGGGCATCCTCCTTGTTCCAAGACAGCACCGATTCCGACGTCGGACGCATCGGTGATGAGTATAGTCAGTTTTGAAGGTGAAAACGGGGTGGGAACAGGACGCTAAGTAACGCAGCGAATTAAACCACGTAACATACCTTCACATTCTATCGACCATTCCCAAGCGTCTGAACACTGAGCACGGAAAAGCGGCCGCGTCCCTGTAGCAAGGTTCGGGATAAATCGGGAATAGTACTGAAGGCATCCAATCGCCGATCGCAAATGCGTTTGACCTTTTGGAGATTCGATGTTAGTCAATGGGTTGAACTGTGTCGGATCGGGACGATACCCACGGGAATCAACTGTGAATCTGTGGTGATCGTGCAACGAATACTCACGCACCGCGGTACAGCTTCCGGCTAACC
>UZAN01060598.1:0-10521 GCA_900618425.1 Echinostoma caproni
CCCCCCCCGCCCTTGTGGGTTTCCGATCGTGACCGCAAAAGTCACGTGAACGTACGCGAACTTACGTACACTAGATGTTAGAATATGTCCGTGAATGAGGACTGTCTTGTTTTTTTCCCCGACGAAACATGCCCAGTGAAATTGAATTATTGATGGCTGATTCACTAGCATTTATCCAAATGAAATTCAGGATAGAGATGTCTACATGTCAGCCAAATCATTGGATACCTGTCTGAGACAAATACTGACTGATTTATGCACTGCACGAGAGCTTTATCATTGCATATCTAACAAAGTCCTTGAGACTCGAATCGAAACGTGCCTGATCCCGGTACACAACGATTGAGACGGTTTAAACTTTATAAATGTTTGAATTTTTAATTGAATCAATACATTTTTTTTTATGAGAACGTAAAATGACAAAAGTTGAATCGGGGTTGATAAAAGCAACTTACACAATCATCAAAGAAATTATCTATTCATTCAGAAACTTTCTCTGATGTGTATAATAGCAAAGGGAATATCGCAAGGCAAATGATGATGAGTTCCATATCAAGAATTTGGGGGACGAAGGAGGAGGATGAAAAAACATTCATCAAACAGATTTCATCTGAAATTGCAAAACTCAACACGCATCGAACAAGACGAATTTTATCGACAATGAACAGTTTAAAGAGAATTTACAAAGTTCACTCCGATTAGCAACAGACGAAGCTGGGATTGTTAACAGCTGTCGCAGCAACGTATTACCAACTATGATTATATATATTATTATAGATATATTAAATTATTAGATATATATGATATATATATATATATATATCAAAACAACCTGAATCGATTATGCAAACAACTTATGTGTTTATATGGGAGCGACGTGAGTTACTGGTAGGTAACATTTACTGTAGAATGAAACGACCAGGTTGTGCGTTCGAAATGTTGAACGTTTCTCTCAAAACATTCATACCCTGTCGAACAACATCTAACATTTTCTGGGCGCAATTTGTGTGTTTATTATCACTTACAAATAATCCAGAATATATTCAAATAACCTATTGTGATCGGTCTCAAATTGACTATTCCCAAGGCTTGATTTAAACATATTATCGGTAAGCTTTGAGCCCCAAAACCAGACACGATTGACATCCCGGTTGCAATGTAGATAGGTGCCCAACGTTCCAAACCTACCGTTGTTTTTTTTTCCCATCCTCATCACTCGCAGTTGTATAGAGAAACAAATGTTTCAATGGATCGTTTATGTCAGTTATACATACATCACGGGTAATAGTATACAGACTGTGAACACAGTTGATCGGAGCAAATAAAAACCGGGTAAAATAGAGAAAAAAAAACCAAATGATCGGTAAAAAGTTGGACACTGATCTCTTTTTGATAAAGTCAAATCAAGTCAAGTTAAGAAGCGGGCTTTAATTTGCCCCCATAGGGGAATAAGCATCCAGCTACTGTGCAATCACTCCTCAATGGAAATGGCATGGTAAAATTAAANATAGAAGATACACTCCATATGGAAAAAAAAATTTAGCAAAATTTGTGTTTAACGATCCCAAGGATAAACAAGATCGGTGTTAGTAAGAAACCGTGCCGCGTACCGCGGCATTATGGTAGGCTTGTATGTTGTGGTGCTTGCTGCTATATGGTTATACTTGGAGCAAGTGCTAGATGTAGAGATTTATTGACTGAAGTGAAGATACAGTGGATCAGATGGTTCTATTAGTATTCTGTTGGAAAGCTTCTGACGAGTGAGACCCGGAAAAATAACTGGGGATGCAAGGAAGAGGATACAAGAGAGGACAAAACTTTAATATTCTCATAATAGCATTGAGAAAACGAGTCGGTGAGCGAATATTGACCTTGAAATGAGCCAATGGCTATCGTTATGTAATAATTTTTTTTCACTGTATGATATGTAAGAGCATGACTAGGAATATCAGAAGACAAAACGTTTTACCAAGTGAGTTGGACTCAGTTGTGTAGGTGCGAATACCATTTTTTGGTCGGCAATCACACTGGTGTGTGTGTGTGTGTGTTGTGCACAATTCCAAACAGGGATAGGTTCAGCGGGATGGAGGGAGGATGATGCATTACCAATACTACTTTGATGCTCATCTGTACAATAGTGAAGTTGCTTGTATCATTTATTACACGAGGTAGAAATCGGCACTTTATATTGCGCAGCGATTCGCGTCAAACTTGCTCTAGGACTACGAAACCTGGCCTCTTGGAGCAGATCATGTCCAACGAAAACCCGCCTTCAAAAAGTGTTGTGGGAGCATCGTGTGAATAACGATTAGGTTAGACAGTCTTTCATTGAGCAAAACAATTTAATTGCATCGTCTTAGGTGGTTAGGGCACGTCCTACGAATGCCTGAACCACGTCTGCGCTACCGTGCACTATGTGCAGACATTCGTTCGGGCCGAAAGGAGTAGCGAGGTGAACAGGCTATGACGTAGCCTATGGGGTTAAAGAGATTTTGCTCGGATCTGGCTCCTATCTGGGTCCCCGGGGTCCTCGGCTGAAGCCTCAAAGATTCAGATTGCCTTTGGTTGGACACATGGTGGGATATGCTATCTAACCGCCAACAGTGGTATGAATACATCCTTTTCTGTGTGCTATCCGAGAAATAAGATAAAAGATAGCAAAATGGGGTGGTAAACCGGCCGAAATTTAATATACCCAAAGTTGACTGTTTTTTCTCTCTCTCTTTTGTGTGTATTTATTTTGCGCTCAACCGATGTTTATTTTGGTGCCGTATCTGTAAAGATCGATAGATATATATATATTCGGTTAATTCAAAATGCTCCTGTTACTATTATAATAGTAACACAGAAATAAATTGTTGTGTTCTTCATGAATTTACTAATGTACTTTTCTCCCTAGATTAGGGACTATTAGTTCCAATCCAACAGAATTCTATTTTCAGTTGCATTCATCAATGAGGGGCAAAGTGATCACCTTTCTTACAATATAAACTATTTAGCAGTGGTGAAAACTGTGATAATGCACAGCCCAAAAATATCTTGCCTTGGTTCTCAAAAGTCAGAGAATCGTCTTTTCCTCTTATTACATCTCCAAGAATCGTTTCTACCAATTTCCCTGACTGGGCATTCGATATATTTTCATAGCACCCTGGCTTTGTTCACCGGAAGCGATCTGTTCATGTTTACTTTTGGAAAAATGTAAACAAACCGCTGAACCACCTTAAACACAGTTCGATTTCCGGTGCCAAACTTCAAACATGCCTTGTCCACATTCCATTGGGTAGACATCGAAAATTGCGCTTCAAATTTCATTGGACCTCAAACACACCTACTCAACTATGTCTCCGATTCATTCAGTCCATCTTCATACATCCCACGCACGGACGTTTTTGATGTACAACTCATTTGCTTCACGTTGGTTTAGAGAATAACTAACAAACAAGCCCGCTATCGGTGCTTTCAGACTGAATCGATAAACTGAGAATTGTGCGTGAAGGTGAATTCCGAAGGATAGTCAGTAAAATCGATCAATGTCAATTATCCCACACAAGTAACTGTGAGTCAAATACCTGCACAACTGTATAAATCAAATCAAAAATGGCGGGTCACTAATGGAGAGCAAATCATGAGTATGAGGAGCACCGAAAGGCCAGCTCACACCGGTAAATGAAAATCTAAGAGATCAAAGTGATCGTCTTGTTGTCCACGGCGGGTTTTGGCTGCAATCGATAAGCAATTCGGGTTAGCCGTGGATATTCTGGGAACTGTAGCATGTGACATTTTGCGCGCACAAAGTTCGGCTGTGAATCACGATGGGTGAATCGCGTCACGTAAATAGTGACTGACCTCCGACTGGCTTTGTTCGCATCCCGTTGGAGTGGAGGAGTTGTTTTAAATATGTGGTGAGTTTTTTCTTGACCAGACTTACAGATGAATCATGAACAGTTTAGACGATGAGAAAACGTTTTTATTGACCGTATATCCGCGGAGAGATCCCTTAATGCAGTCCGAGGTAGTTCGAATGAAGTAACGAACTTCAAGACCAATAAATTCAGCCTGGTTCGGGTAGGCGGATATTCGCTCAACCAACTTCGTGGTTGGTTCGATTGCTGGTTTTGAGAATAATCAATGCCTAGTTCGTAGACTGGTACAAACAACGCGGTTGAACACATTGTGGGAACACGCGAAAGCTCTGGCCTGACATAATCGACCGCGTATCTGTCGCGTGTCATCAATGTTATGCGGTTGAATTTGATTGCCTTGGACTGATCCATACACGTGTATGTAGGTCGACCAAACAAACGATGGAGTGTGATCATCAGCGTATCGATCAGTATGCGAAACGGATTGGGAAGGAGCTTGTAACAGAACTATATCAGTCTGAAACCGATTCTCATAGTTGATCTAGTGTACTAAATGACTGTGAGATCTGATGCATGCGTGCCTAGACTAGAACACTGTCACGTAGCCATATTCCCCACGTCAAACGATTTCGTGTGGGTGGCGGTAGTGGTGGTGGTGGTGGCGGCGGCGGTGAGGACCGTTTTACTCGGTACACGAGCCAGTTGAACTCAGAAAGTTACATTTGCGTGACTTAACTCTTACAAATCGAGTTGCAGGCAAAATGGTGGATTGCAACTGGCAATTTGTTAACACAGACAACAGAAAAAGTGGTTGAAATGGAACTGACAGATAATCAATTCTAACGGGGTGACCAAAACGGGAGAAAAGTCTGCAGAAATTCACCATTAAAACGTTTTCTGTGGTGGTGGTGATGTGAAGAACATCTGTAATTCTTTCTCGTCCTACACGACCCCGGGCCTAGTCCTGGTTTGTTGAAATATACCGAAAGGGAGCTCGATAAAAAATGACTTCAACTTGTGAGCTACCGAAAGTTTTCAACAATATCACATTGCGGTGGATGGTCACTAATCANTAATCAGGTAACTTTCAACTGTGTATCCGGTTGCTTCCAATCTGTGCATAACTCAATCCAAAGATTTCTAGACTATTTTGTTTTCTCATTCGAACCCCACACCGCGCCCGTACCCATAAATATTTGAATATCCCCATCGACTAGCTGATCTGTGAGACACAACTGTCCTTAGTTATTGACAGAAAATAGTCCTAATCAGTGAGCTAACTATTCTCTCGAGGTGTCATTTCCCAGTCATTTTGTTGCACATATATATATTTCCCACCCCTCAATAAGGCAGTATCAGCAAACTTCACCATCTCTCGCGGTCTACACATATGTATTGCCATATTCCACAGTTTGAACACGGACTCCATTTATCTTGTTGTTTGGTTGAATAGTCTTTTTGTCTCACCAGTCAGAGTATCTACAGATCTCACTGGGTTAAATATCTTTGTATCATGGTGATCCATTGTATTTCATCGATTTCGTACCTAAGTAATTTGGCAGATTTTGCATGTAAAATTCTACAGCCTTAAGAAAACTAACCGCTCCACAAAGGTTGGCAGTTTCATTATCCATTGCCCTCACACACACACACGCCCGCACACACACACACACACACACACACACACACACATTCTTTCCCATTCAATCCATTTGTCTCCCACCATTTGCTCTTTCCTGAATGGAAAAATGGTTCTCTATCTTTATTCCGAAGTGCTGTCAGATATGGTTGGGTTATCTGGATTGCACACAGTTCGATGCGTGTTGCAGCGTTTACGCACTGTCTGTTGAAGATATTCAACGTCTGTCGCACACACACACACACGCATCGATTCGCATCTGTCGAATTGGTTCACAATTTCAGCACCTGTCAGTATGCAGATTCATCCTAATAGGGAGTGTTTCACTCACACACACACACACACACTCTCGTTCATCTGTTAATTAATCAAACCTCAATGGTCTCTTGTGTTTCAGGAGAATTTTGATTTCATTTACTGTACACAACATGTCGACAAATCTGTACATTATTGCGAATTCACCGGTTGGTTACACAAAGCCAACGCCCCTCCCCCCTCCGCTCTCTAAACCAGTTTGTTAGTGCTCTGTGTTGTTCAATCAGTATGTATGGCTGTAACTGGCAACAGGATAGTCCGATTCACACTAATATTTTCCATCTGGTCTAAAGTAGGCCTTCTAATAGGACCATACATTGCATTCGCTGCCTCACTCTCTCTCNCCTCTGATTAGTATTTCTCGGTCCCGGTTGCCAAACCAGTCCCCGTTTGGCCGAACCGGAAGTCTGTCATTACTGATACTCTCTCTCTCTCCCTATCTCCATCTATCGCGTGCGCGCGCGCGCACGCGCGTGTACGCACTATTAGACAGTCCACGCAAGGTTATCTGTCTATTGACAGGGTTGTGAATTATTCCCACCAGTAAGTTCTGTCGGAATATTGTTATCAGGGTGATGACCGAACACATAATTCACTCGCGTTAGAAGAACACAGGCCCGGAAGTTGTACGACCGTTTTCAGCTGATCTCTGCTTTCTGCCCGTACAGATCTTATTCGTCTACCGTGTGTGGCAGTTGCCTTATCTTACCTCTTGAACGATAAAGTAAATCAACAAGTTGGCTCGACTGTCGTGTTTAGTTACCAGTTTAGTCACCGATATTGCACATTAGTTATAAAGTTATATTGCCTGTGGTGCCCGTTTGCACCATGAACTGCTCATTCGGGTGCCCGTAGAATACGAAAACGTTCCACAGTATGAAAGAAAAGGAGGCACCGAAGGCGCCATTTTTGACCACGTGGTGGATACAGGTCACGAAGTACGAACTGAATTCACTGTCAGAGTAAGCTATCTGTTGCATTAGATTCCTCTAAGGCTGTGCTTGGGCACACGTACACACACAAATCACCGGGGAGACGAAAGGTATTCGCATATTTGCAACCGCACTAGTTCGGACTATCTACTTACTCGAGACCCAAAATAATCCCTCAACATCGGTCCCACCACCACCACCATATTCAAGTGTGACACCTAAATACTTCACATTGCTGACCCTACTCATCGGCTTTCCATGAATCTGGACATTGTTGGAAGGAGATGGGGAACGGTTTAGAGCAAAAATATATTCAAGGCATTTTTCAGGATTAAGATTAAGACCCGGAGAAGTGGAATATGAAACCAAGTGGTATAAGTTTGTTATATTCAACCCGTTATGATTGGTTAGATACGGAAACAGAAATGGCGATATCATCAGCATACTTAAAATGTCGAACAGGGGAAGTAGCATCTAAGTCACTGATTTAAGTCCAAGAAAGATAGAGCGATAGGACAGCACCTTGAAGTACACCCGGCTATTGACCGATGCGGTTGACAGTCTTCTTCCCAATTTAACATACTGATATCTTTGCGAAAAGTAATCAGCAAGCCATTCAAGAAGAGAAGCGGGACAGCCAAATGATAGGAGCTTGTTTGGTGAAAGAGAACGGAGCACCGTGTCCAAAACGAAATAATAGTCCAGAAACGCACAATGCACATATTTGGCGTTCTCGTTAAGGGAATTACAGATGAAATGAACTAGAGAAGAACCGGTATCTAATGTAGAGCGATTCTGTTTGTATGCATAAGTAAGTAAGTATAAGTGTCATCGGTGGTGGTAAGAGATAACTGAAGGCGATGCAGAACTGATCGCTCCATCAATTTCAAACCAGTGGAAGTGAGAGCAGTTGGTCTGAAACGCTTCGCTTTTGGGGCCTTTGACATTCCTTTGGGGATGGGAGTAATTCTCACTGGGTGCCAGCCTTCCCGAATAGTTCGCAGTTCGAGTGAAAGATTAGCTATGCTTGCGAAAATCTGAGACAGTGGCAGAGCACCGTGTTTAAGAAGAGTAGGACTTAAGTTGTCTGGACCAGGTGCGGTGGACACCTTGAGAGAACACATGTTTTTATACATGTCACGAGAGATGATGGGATCAAACGAAGATTGGATGTTTGGAGAACTGGAATCATCAAAACTGGGGTATGTGTCGGGCTAAGAATGAATAAATGCAGCATACAGTTTGTCAGTATCAATACAGGAACTGAAAATCACTTTTTTTCTGCCTGCACAGTAGATTGATTTCACGCCAAATAGCTTTACAGTTCCTAGTCCCAAAAAAACTGAGTTGCATAAACAGCATCCAACTGTCTTATTTCACTCTTGATCAGGAACGATAATCGTTGCATTTCGACCCTCCGGCCACAATAAAAAATGCACGTTCCTTTTCACGGTGAAGACGTTTAAGAAAAGGTGTTGATATTCTGCCATGTTGAAGGAACAAAGTTATCACAGGACAGCATATGTCAAAAACACAGTTTAACACTTCTGTCAGAAATGTCATATTGGACAAGCAGGTTGTGTTTAAAGGAAAACAGTCGGTAACTAACTTAAGAGACTCTCTAAGCAAGGTAAAATTGTCTGGAGAAAGATCTCGCTGTCGGAACATGATGTGTTTGGGTCGAGTAAAAGAAAAATGTCCTGAGTGTGAGTAAATCTTAGATCGGATCAGGATCAGGTTGTGGTCACTGGTGTCTCAACGGGAGAACTGATTGGTGGAAAAGGTGTCAGCGTGTTGCGTGATTATGTGGTCCCTCTAGTCCCTCTAGTCGGTTCAATAATCAGGTCGCTGAGGTTTAGACACAATGAAAGTGTGCACGGGTGCGTGGTTAAAGTCACCAACTATTAGATGCAAGCTGTCAGCAAGAGATGGAGCAATAACCGGGAGGAAATTATCATAAAATGTGTCAATTTTTGACAATCTACACTGGGGTGCAATGTATAAATTAGTGATGGCGATATAAGGAAAGCGAGAGAATTCGGGGTGACAGACGACAGTCAAGCAATCAACGTCATTCTGTGAATACTTAAAATATACTTCGGACTTGCCACACCTATTGGAATTGATGTCAGTAATCACACCGCATCCCAAATTCTTCCTACACCGTTGTCTATCTTATCTAAAGCAAACGAAATTATCCTTTTGGACCACGGAATCGTCCACATCCTCACTGAGCTATGACTCCTGAAGACAAAAGACACAAGAGGTGCGAAATTCTTTTCGCTGTAGCAGGTAGGATAAGTCCGGAAGCTTTCCAAGCACAGAACGTACATTGTTACTCACAATGATAGTCACGATCATCTTGCTGGGAGTAATACGACCAAGGGCAGTTTGCCAACCGGCACGAATGTGTTTTCCTCGTTTGCAGTATTTGTGCGCTTGACTAGCAACTGACACTCCAAACTTGGCAATATGGTTTTTCGCAATAGCATCCTTAATTTTTAACAATAATTCCTTTGTATAAATGGTTAAAGCATGCATATATAGAATTTGGTTAGATAACTTCCAGAACGCAACGGTCGTGGGAAACTGTAACGCAGTCGTTCAAGGGGCGCGCGACGTTGGCATACATAACACAGAAAATCTCATCAAAAACATATCATCACAGTTCTTGTCCACACTACGGATAATGTATCTACCAATCGATAATTATTCTTTGAAACCCAGAACATTGCTCTCGGTGATCGTGTTGATTTTCGGTCATTGAAAGTAATCACCAACTATGTTACCTACTACTCACAATTGAGTAGTATCTCACAACAAAAGTATATCAGGTTTGGATTAGTCCGGATCAGGTATCCGGTGTCTGAAATTATTAATAATTAATTAATTATTAATTAATTAATAATTACATCCACCCAACCCCTCCGCCAACCATCTATCAACCGGTACATCAAAAAATGGTAAGATAATAACCTGAAGGATATAATTTCACCGGTACTTGAATAGTTACCAGAATAGATTCATCGATCTGTGAAATGTGGTAATCAAACCTCATCCAATCGGGCCGACAATGGGATTCCGTCATTTTTGTCTTATGGTTCTTGTTCTACTCTATCCGAAACGATAAACTTATTCAATGGCATTTGTTTGGTTTCAGCCGTAACCACTCCGTTGACCGGCTCCGTGCATTCGTCAACCTACACAAATCAAAGTCAAAGTCAAAGTTTTATTATGGGAATTACTTACAAGCCCATACTTCTCTTGTTCCTATGGGATATTTACACAGGTGAGTCGGTTCACGGTGTAGGAATGTGAGGTGTACCAGAGTTTCATCGAGTCTCTGCATACTCTGACTGCAAAAGCTTGACACCGGTATTCCAGTTGACACTTTGGAAGCAGTAACTTGAAACGGTGTCCCATAAGGTGTACATTGTTCGATAGCATGAGCAGCTGTCGATATGGATGTTTCTGCAGTATTTGATACGTCAAAATCAAGTCTCCCCGACTTCGGCAGTATTGAGCAGAATATAGTCCCAATGGTCGTAATCGGTCCTCATAGGTGAGGTAATACAATCTCTTGACCATGTTGGTGTGAATCTTTTGTGGGCGCTCAAGCATCTTGAGATCACATTGCAACCATGGGCTTCCAGCTTGGATGGTGTACGGTCGAATTTACACTAACAGATGGTACACGGGATAAAGGAATGACAATCTTCCCGATTGCTTTATATATATATATATATACATATATATATATATATATATATAT
>UZAN01060601.1:0-10519 GCA_900618425.1 Echinostoma caproni
GGGGATAATGGATATTGATTTATTTGGTTGACTATCCTTCGAACTTCACCTTCATGCACAATCTTCAGCTCATCGATTCAACCATACACTCGGGAGCACTAGACTTGAGTTTCGCTCTTATTAGAGCTCATCAGTAGTACCTATCCATCATCCCGTCCGAGATCTGAACTCCGGACCTATCGCATGAAGGGTGTGTGTTACCACTGTGCCAACCAGCTCGTGCCATGGCCGAACCAAATCGCCAATTCATGTTTGTTGAGGTATTGTTTTCAGTGATAATCACTGCACACTACGAGCTACAACGCCACCGGAGCTTCAACTCGGATCCTTTCACATTTGGGTACCCATCCGATTTCGTAAGACATATGGCCACACACACGTACACACCAGGTTTCACGATGGCTGATCTTCAGATAACAGAATAAAACTTCTCGAAAGCTAACAAAGTGTACAATTTTTTAATATTTTGTTCACTTTTTTACAGTGTCCTGTCCGCATCACCAACTCTCTCTCTCTCTCTATGCTCGAGTAAGAAACGATCGTGTATGTCAGAGTTTAGACGACCGGTGATTACACTACCCGATAGGAATGTTTCTTCACTTTTACGGCCACCATTTTACATGTACTAGCGTCCAGGTTAGCACGAAAATTCTTGTGCGGTAACGTGATTCGTTTTTTAGGGGATTTCCTTCAGGGTGTTGATTGTATAGTACTATGATACAATATAAATAGCTTGTATTTTAGTGAAAAAATAACCCTGGATATGCGGGGGGGGGCATCAGTATCAATTCATGTTTATCGGGCACTGTCAATTCGACTAAGTAAAATGTGGTTTTAGATGTGGTCTCATGAGTATGTCCCCGCATCACTCTTCTTTGAAACAGCCTCGATTCGTTCCCATTTGTTATTTTTTTGCTGTGACACTGCTTTCAGTGTTCCAATCTTCCCTGTCCCCCTCCATCCAGGCCAAAACAACTGAATTTTCTTAGTGACTATAACCGGAGCATTCGGCTAGCCAAAACCTGACCTGCAGGTGAGCGAGGCGGTGCGTGTAAACCACAATCCATTGAGGGGCGGTGTCCAGTTAATCGAATCATGCGCCCTCGAGATGGAGTCAAACGTCCAAGGTGCCTAATACACCTCAATACCCAATCGATCACTGCCACAACCATGTGTATGCGTGGTTCGTATGCCTCCTCTTGGTTCGTTTGGAATCAGGGGTTTAGCCTACTCCCTGAGGTGAACTGCCAGTGGTTCACCAACCCAGTTATAGCCCTGGATGTTGACATTTCGTCCTCCCACTTTGGTGGGAAAACACCTCCGTCCCGTGAGAAGGTAGTGAATAGGGTTTCCTCAAAAGAGGCTATTTGAGACGCTTGCTCATGTGGGAGCATTTTGCGAGGTGCAAGGGAGGGATGACCAACCGCAAGCTGGGACATCAAAACTCCCGACCGTACTGAGGCTTTCGGATACTTCTTTCGCATAATACTTCGCCAACATATGAACACTTTTCATCTGTGAAGATCGTTGAGAAAAATCGCAATTAACTTAAGTTAAGTGAATTTGTGGCTGTCCAATTCCGGTCCATAGTCTAGCCAGTCCGTTTTTCATTCTGATATCATCTTGTCCCGAATTTCGATCTCAGATCAGAACAATGTGAAAATAAACTTTCGACTCGTTTGTCCCTTTCATTCAAAAAAAAAAGTTTGGCTATCGCCGTATCATTTTTCACAAGGATTTTCATGATCTTCATGTTTCGATTTCCAGGGTGGTTTATTGTCTGGCGATCCCCGATCAGATACGCCCAGTCCGAACAAATTCACCGTGGACAAGCGATTCTACTCATCATTACAAATGAATCGTTCAAAATCATCTCAAGGTGAGCTTGCCATATTTTGAAACGAGCGGTTATCATGCATTAGCGGAAAATTGAAAAATCTGAGACTGTGTTACTGTGATGGTTATTTGACACGGCCATCAAAATGACTACCTGGCTATCTTGAGTTCGAATCCCACCACCACCCATCTTCCCTATTTCTCTATCTCCTCGTTTGACAGTCTTTGTATGACCGCGGCGTCCTTTCTGAAATTTGACTGTACATTTATGTTCTCAGTGAACAAAAGGAGAAATAAAATATTTAATATTATTATTATTATGATTGATGATACACGAAGATTTCGATTCTGTAGAAGTGTGAAGTTTAGATCGTTTTGATCTATGTTTTGTTGATTTTTATTTGGTAACTTACAGGCTTTAGGAGGTTTGGCTACTCACCATCACCGCAACCCGGGTTACTGTTGTATCTTTAAACAACTTCTGTTTTATTGTTGTTGTTGGATTGCAGTAAAAGAAATGTCCCGTGATCTCTCCTCGCCCCGTTTGGGTGCATTGGCTGAATCCGTCGTGGGGTCTCAACTAAGACGAGACAGTTTTCGAAATCGTTCGAACAGCTGTACTCCTGTCGGTTCCACCATGGACCTACAACCCGCATTGGTGTCGCGCGAACATAAGCTGTTCTCCCCGTCTGATAGACTGGCCACGGAATCCGCTCTTTCTGTTGCTGAAATCCTCGACCAGATGATATGGGTAAGCATCTGTTGTTGGTTGCTTCTTATTACACAATTATTGATTTTTCCCTCTGGTGTTTTAATCTCAAACCGTTTGATCCGTTTCCCGTTAGGACATTCATTGTTCCTCTTCATTAATTCATTTTAAAAGAATATATATACATATAAATATATATGTGTGAGGGCCCGGGTTCAATACCCAGTTGGGTCGCTGGATTCGCACACTGCTGATCAGACCCAACCAGATTGAAATAGCTGTCTAATGCTTCCTAGCTTTTCAGTTCACGCTTCATTTGCTATATACACAACGAATTTTCTTATGAAATATGTGGGTATTTGAATCACAATACCGTTCGCTGCAGAACGCGGTTTGTCGTCTTTGAATCAGTTCTGCTGTGGAAATCCAACTCACTAGATTCTCATGACGCTGGTGTTCTGAATAAAGCGAGAGCTGAAAATGTCAATATTCGAGGCTGGAGCGGGGCAGCTAGCTCATCTAGCTCATCTTAAAACTCTAGTCCCAATCCCTCAAGAACAGCTGTGCACGAGATCCTGCTCACCGGATTTTTTCTTTTTTTTCATTTTTACTTCGCTTTTAATATTTACATTGTATGGGGAAATAAATTCAGTCTCATCCAGACTGAGTTTATTTCCCCATGCGGCTCTTTCTCGATATGTCCGGTTCACCCTACCACGCGTTGGTTAGACGAACTACTCGAACCTATCAGGAGGAAGTTTTCACTACACAGCTTTCTGGGCTCTTTTAGGTTTGTTGACGCAGTTCGAATGTGAAAAATCAAAAGATGTTGTCATTAGACGTGACCTCTTAGTGGTCACAATTGCCCCTCTCAAAGAAACGATAGACTACATTTGTCACTTCCTCTCGAAGAATGCTACCAACGTAGATATACTAGTCAGTGTCTGTAGAGAACTTCTCACGTTTTGCACCGCGAACGTACAGTTCCAATTCGATGGTACCATTTATAGGCAAAAGGATGGCATAGCAATGGGGTCTCCGCTTGGTCCACTACTCGCAGATATATTCATGGTCAAGACCGAAAGTAGTACCCTAAGACCCGTCATCACTCGGATAAACATGTACAAGCGCTATGTCGATGATATATTCTGTTTGGTACATTAGATTATACAGTTTTCAGGACGGGGGTAGCGGCCAGTCAAAGGGCTGCCATTAAACACATAATGGGGAAAGCCAGCCCAAAGTGGTGGTGGGATTTGAACACACATCTTCCTGAGCACTAATTTGGTGACTGTACCACGGGGCCACCACTGCCGTCGGTTATCATAAGAGATGCGTGAGGCACGATAGAATCCCAGTGATCGGGCAATGGTCTGCAGTTTGCACGCAACGTCCCATTATCTTGTGGGTTTATTTCTGACTAACTGAATACTCCTGTTGTCTCTCTCTCCCGAGAGCATCTTTTAGCAGCCTGGTACCATTTCACCACCGTACAAATCCGGATGCGACTCCCTAGGTATATTAGGGTTATTTTTATCGTGATTTGTTTGGAACAAAACCTAGACTCACACCAGTGCGAACTATCATAATATTTATCCATGGTATCCCTTCCTGAATATTGATTATACTCGTAGGAACGGGAGTATCATTGTTTATCGTTGATTTTACGCTCGGTTTTTTGTCCTTAAACATACAAATTGGATTTCGCACGGTGTTTCCGGACTGATGAGAATGCATTATTTTTGTCTGACCTAATGCATGAGTAAAATCGCCTTGCCCCACTTTCTAGACACTAATGTGTCTGTATACCGGTCCAAGTGTTTTTCGTTGATATGCCTGTGTCAACCCGTCTGAATCTTTGGCTAGGGCTAGATATATATCCCGTCCTCGTGGTGCCTTGTTGTTCTCAAATGCGCGTTCATGTCTATCAAAATGGGACTGGAACTGTCGGTCGGCGAAACAGTCAGTCAACTCGGGTATTACGCTCTGTCCATCCATTCATCCGTCACCCTTTTTATTTTTTCTACTTTTCAGGGCTTATGGGAGTATGACAGCGCACACGGTCAACCGGGCCATTCTCTGTTCACACTGTTACGCTCACCCTTCAATTATTTGATTCCTTATCGGAAACGGAATGACAACTCGGAGGTTTGTACTTTGCTAGACCTTGCCGTGCGCGTTCAACTGTTCGCGCTGAGTTTGAACCAGAGCACGGCCAGTCACAGCCGATTTCTGCTCAGTCTGCGTCATGTGATTACCAAGGTGGGTATTCCTATTTTCAGTTTCAGTTTTTACAACCATCAACCAATGCACAGTTTCGTGCACCGGTCTTGGGTGCTGTCTGTTCGCCTCCCATTTGAATCAAAGAGCAGACTGAAGATTGGGGTGTTGAGAGCAGAGTCAAAGTGAAGATAGAGAATTCATTATTTAGACTGCTGTTGCAAGAATATTGAGTAGATGCATGAGCGCCACTGTTTGCGACAGTCAGCCATTATCACTCAGTGTCTCTAAACACCGGTGACTATCATCCCGAGGTCCCCATCCAGGGAGTCTAACGGGACCTATGTGGCCCAGTCTCCTGGTTAGGGTCTTCATACCCTCATGCTAGATCCTCGTTTGATCGCCCTTGATCTTTTTCAAACCGCTACCTGCCTTGGCAAACATCGGTCGCCATGGCAACCTATCAGGTGACATGCCCCAAACAGCGTAATCTATGGAGATCGACCATTTGCTCCAGTGGAAGACCGTTATTACCTAAAACTCTACGCGCAACCTCAGCATTGCTTGTCTTGAGGTGCTGCGTAGATAGCGGTGTTCGAACACGGACAAACTATTTTTATCCTGTCCGCTAATGGCCAAGTCTCTGCACCGTATAGCAGCCCAGTTGAAGCAGTAATAGGTCAGTCTTGTGTCAACGAGGACCAGCTGAACTATGCCTTAAAATGCTCTGCCCATTGATCTAGATGGCATTGCTGAATATGAATCGCTATGCCGTCGGACTCCTTAATCACCTCACTTAAGTCTACTTTCCTTGGTCTTGTATCCCTAACTAAACGAAAAACATTGCGATTATTGCGGATAGCTACAGTGTTCTCCGTCTTTCTACATTTTCCTACCTACCACTTCTCGCTGTCACTCCTGACACTATTGTTGAGCATCAGAAGAAATAGCTTTGTGAGTGNAGGACAGCCGCTGTCGGGAATGTCCATCGTTTTGGCTTTCATCATGCACCAAAATCTGACGCTGTTTTGATTCATATTTGGATCGCTTCCTTGATTGCCGTCTAGTGTTCACTGAGTTCTTCGGTTGATAGTTGAGTTGAAAGGCGATCAGAGAAATAGTTTCACTTTGAAGGCCGATTTACAACCATTGCTCACACTGTGTTGTATTTTGCTACACTCGAAATCCATTGGCGACGTTCACTGGTTCGTTCGTGTTTTGATCCGGAACAATTATAACCGTGTCTGGTAGAAAAGTGACACCCGGATCCATCCTTCTTTCCCCTCCCACTTTCTCTTTCTCAGTTCGGCAGCTCAGTAGCCATTTTATTATTGATGTTCGAGTAATCATTTGTTCGTTGACCTCCTGGTCACGTCATTCGTACAACCGGAATTTTTCTCCAAATTTTGTGTATGGCAATCCCGTTACTATTATCTTACTCGCATTGGAAGCAGGAATCATTGAGATGCTCTACTGGGGTTCGGATAGGAACGAGGTTATTCTTTCATCCACTTGTACTTTGTGTACTGTATACGGTACAGGAAATACATCGGAACAGATTTCACCGATGCTAATCTACGGGCGATAACGTCGGTCGTCCACTTGAACCGTAGTAACCATAGTATCTTTTCCACACACACCCAGCTCTCTCTCTCACACACACACACACACACGAACTCTACTCTATTTCCGTTTCGGAGACAGTCTGTTGCTAACTTTTTCCGCAAACAATTCACCACTTGATGATTGGCCTATACGTCTACAGACCACGACCTATTGGGCGACTTACCGGTTTCGGTGGTTGTTTCCATTGTGTCTTTATCCCTCTATTATTCATTCACTCTCTCGCTCTCTCACCCTCCTTCACTCAACCGGTTCCTGCGATTATGTCCGTCTGCAACTGAATTCGTCTTCAGGTGACTGACTGATTGACGGATCCTATCTTTGTGAGACAATAATCAGCATCATCTCTTCTACCCCAGCTCCCCTGCCCTCCCCCTCCGACTCTAGTGGACGGCAAAGCATGCCAATATGTGCCAGGTGTCGGGTGGGGATTTTGTCAGAGAAATCGACGTGGTGGATTGTGCATCACTGAAGCTCAGTGGGCCACGTGTTCAATATTGTTTTGGTCCCTTGCATCTGTGCATGAGAATATATGCACTCGCCCTATGTGTGTGTGTGTGTGTGTGTGTGTCACAGCGTCATACCGATACTGCTCAGGGCGAACCCACAAGCTCAGCCCAGAAAGTAGCAATGGTAAACTGCACATACACGGGGACCCGAGAGGAAAAGAAGTGTTCTTGTGTCCGACGACAACAGTACTGTGTGTGTGTGTGTGTGTGTGTGTGTGTGTGGAGTTAATCTTTATTTTTTATTGACAGCAATATATGGTACTCCGCGCTACCGGGTTTCCAGTGGTACATTGTGTATTGAAAATTTCCCAACAACGATACCTTATCGACTAGTTTTGCATATTGCTACTAACGAACTTATCTATGCATTTAATTCACATTAAAATTATCGATCAATTTAATCCTTTTCTTTTCTTACGATCCCAAACCAGTTCCCTAGTTATCTATTCGAAGATAGTCCAGAATTATTTGCCGCGGCGACTTATCATCTGTTATCCTTGTGTGCTTCCAGTCGTGTCCAAGTCCGAGCAGACGCGATCATCACACTCTACCTGCTGATGCGTAATCACTTTGTTCTAACCAAGGTCAGTCCGCACAACTTTCAACCTTTATCAGCTTTACAAATCTGCTTTGCGCTGTGTTGGACTTTATCCTGTGTAGGGTTCCACTCCGAGCGCTATCTAAGCCAGTTATCTATTATCTAATCATTTTTTTCTCATCGTAACTACTTCAGTTATTCGTTTATATTAACACTACGCTTTTTTACATATCTGTGTGTGTATACCCAAACCGCTAGAGTGAAGACCTCTCGATAGACATATTTGATGCCTTCTTATACGTGCCCACTGTGGACACATCCAGTTGATGGACTGTGAGTAGTGCTGTGCGCTATGGTTTATTGCAATAAGACTCAGCGTTTCCCCGAACAAACCAACTGATAGCAATTCGTCTTGTGTGACCACAGGTGACGTGCGTTTTTGCGTGTCTGTGTATGTGTGCGCGCGCGCTTGCAACATACTTTTGCCCCCCCCCCTAATGCTTCCGAATTCGTTTTTATCTGAAGGAAATTGATTGTTCTTGTATTGGGTTTCCTACTTCTCGTATTACCAGCAGAGATCCGTGCGTCCGTTAATCCCCTCGACCATACACGGAAGTATCTACTTAGAACGTTGATATATGGTCAGCGAATATAGGCAGTTCGGTGTGCAAGAGTTTACCCAGTAGAGCTCCTCTGTGAGATCTATTCTATTCAATTCATCATCGTCATGGACATGCAATCGATTAGGACGCAGCTATCGTGCGTGTGATAAAACAAAACTAATTTGGTATCTTTCGAATAGCAATTGCTCACGCATGGCTGAGTGAATCAATTTTTTTTTGGAAACAGGAATCGAATTCTTATTTCCTCAGTTTGATACGATTAACTCTAAACAGTTTTGGATCCATCTCAACCAGACTGAGACACACACAGTTTCATCTGATCCGCAACGCAACATCACCACCGGGTTGTATTTACGTTTGATCACCCGACCAAACCACTCGCGATTACCGTGTTTTATGAAGATTCACAAATGCTTATCGCTAGGGCATTATAATCTTACCTCAATGTTTGAGTTTCACTCGTTATTGGAATAATTCATTTGGCAACCATCTTTCAGAAAAGTGGTACGGGGGCAGGTAAATCGCTTCCTAGGCATACAACGAAAGCAGAAATATAGCTGGTAGTGGTTATGCAATTCGAACTCTGGATTGTGATTGCGATTGTGATTGACTACTCCTGCCCCCCCCCCTCCTTCCCCGCTCACCTGGATGATGGGTTGTTCATTGGAATTACCATCGGTAAAAATCCTTTAACTCTTAGCTCTCTTTGACAAATCTGGTTCATCAGTATCAGATGGTCAGGCAGTTGAAAAAATCTCGAATTTCCTCAATAAATAGTTTACTTGAAGAGTGCAAGGAGTACATTTTCGTGCGTCCGATGTCCTTCAGCGGTGGGAGCATTAAAATTGAATTGCTGCCAGTCGGACAGAGACAGAACCCTGCGTATTGACTTGATCATGGAGCTTTGTCGCTTATCTTATATATTTAAATGCTTTACTGTCCTCCAATGATGGGTATACTTGATCGAATCCACTGGAGATTGCAACCGTATTTGCAGAGATATTCGACCGGAAAGTCTGGAGGACGGTCGCAGTTGACTGAGTTGTATCTCTCTAGGGTGCGTCTAGAGATAGGTGGTGGAATGAAGCGGAGAAAATGAGTAAAAAGGGTTCGAGACAGTCGTCCAATGCGTCGAGATTGAAATGAAAATGAGAATGGAATGTATCTGACAATGAGGTTACGGGTTACGCGACTAGGGGTGCTTGTGGGAAGGTCAGCTAGTTGATGTCAGTTGTTAACCATAGCCAGAGCCCATCGATAATCACGCTAACTGAGGACTAGTGCGAGGTTCGTTCCTTGTTATGGACTTTACAATCTCCGGCATATGTAGGTTGGTTGCTGTTAGTAGTAGTTGAAAGAAGGGAAACAAAGTCTCATCCACATCAGTTCGAATTTATGAATATATATATATGCATGTTTTTCAATTTTATGAACTCAACAGTCACTCACTAAAATTGAAGGTAAAGCAGTCGCTTACCACCGATTTCATCTTGGCTAGGATATTAAAACTGGAACCTGAGTATATTTCGTGTGGAACTGGGTGGTTGGTTAAAAGGAATGAATTGACGAGAAGGGGTCACATCTATCATCACATAACTGAATCTGACTGAAACCGGCTTATGCACGTGGGAAAGGGCGGAGAGCGGGTGCATTTGTGAACGTGTTGTGCAATGAAATGAGAGTTGAAAATTGCACACTTTTCCGATTTTATCGTGCAAAAAATCTACGCCTGTCACAGTCGATTGATCGCGCTTACGGTGGTAACATACATGTTTAATGGGTCATTAAGAGTCGTGATTGGAATATTCCCACAATACTGACTGACATCCTTCGCTCACTGGGAAGTTGGTTGTACTATTAATTGCTAAGTCGACAGTTGTTTTACCCAAACAGTTGCTAAGATCGTTCAACTACGACCGTCATTCACTCCCTCGCGNCATCTTCCTCCACAGGCCTATGGCCATGGCCTTCGTCACATCCGGTCATCTCATTGGACCTGTTTATCCTTTCCGTTAGTTGTTGCTTACCAACAATCAAAAAATAGACTGTGATAACGAATCGACTACTACGAGGTAGTTCTCGCCTATGCATCAGATTGAAAAATGGAAACCGATGCTACCAGACTGCTTGCCGTATTGGACCCGGAATCGTTGAGGTCAGTCTAAAAGAATACAAAGACCCAAACAGCCAGTTACTTCGTTTAAATAGTGTTTGACCGTAATTTGTAATTCACTGTCAGGCAAATTGGTCGCAAATACGTGTACACAATCGAGGTCAAAGTGAAGCACAAACTTGTTTTCGACACTTCATTGACCATGGCTTCTTTATTCTTGTCCATTTTCCCGGATTTCGATAGGTTTCGTAAGTCAAATCTTGTCGTCTAGCCATCAGCGAATACATCGTATATACAGGTATTGATCGAACTCGTGCAACATGACTCTGAAAAGAGAAATATTTCTCA
>UZAN01060603.1:0-10519 GCA_900618425.1 Echinostoma caproni
ACGCAACAACAAAAATAAAAACACGTTTGGGTCGGAACACAAAGTGGAGTGAAACGTGATCAAACAGCTATGGTGAAAAACAAGAATACCAACTTTTTTTTGTTTCACCATACAGTTTCCATATTTTTTGTTTTATTGTATTGTTGATTTTTATGAGACATGGGATTTGTGTAGACCGGCCGTACAGCGTTTGCACCAATGACTTCTGTTCTGTGCCATGCATCTCAATGTCTCTAACAAACAACAATCCTCATTCATTTGGTCCTAACTTGGAAGGCGGGCTGCACCAACCAAAGCCAAACCTGAACCTAGCTTCTTCATACCCATGATCTGACCTTCTCTGCACTCTTACAGCATTGTCCAGCAAGTACAAAGAGAGCACGGAAAGGTGTTCGATTGGCCGGCATAATTATAGCGTGGCCAAGATACGATGATGTCCTCTTTCACCCCTTGAGAACGAACGATAAGATGAAGCCGTTGAAAACAAAAAATGTAAACCGAAGCGGGAAGAGAAACAGCACAGCTTTTAGTCCTTGTATCGGTCTCGGTAGTCGTTAAAATAAGTCGATCCAAAAGAATTCCTGGTATCGCAATTCAAGTGGGTAGTATGGTTGCCTTAAGCGTGAAAAGGTTCAGCTTCGATCCTCAGTGCAATGGTATCAAAGTGCTGGAGAGACCCACAAAAGGTAGAAATACTGGTTTTGTGCTTTTTATGTTTTTAGTTCTCGTTTCCTTTGCTTTGCATACTATGAAATGCAGCAAGAAAACGTACAAATTCTTCAAATAACCCGGAATTTATGTTTTGGCAATAACCAAAGGTTACTCCTCAGTTGAAGGGTAATTATTTTGAACCGCGTGGTCCCTCAAATGTTTCTACTGATACATATAATTTATTTCTTCTATAGTATGTTTTCTTCTATCATGTTTCCTTATTGATTTTTTTGGTTACCTGGTTCACTGCCTGGTATGCCGTCACAACCTCTGTGCATTTGCTGTTCTNTCTACACTCCGTAATACCAAACAACCGCTAACATATATGGATTGGTTTATTTTCCTTACATGCTTTATGCCGTTATTATTTTTACCGTTCCAGTGTGAAACGATGAACTAAAATAGCATATAAAAATTAATTCGCCATTCTCCTTAGCCACAGTTTGAACCTGGTTTATGTTACAATGCGCTCTGATGTACGCAAAACTCAAATATATATTGCTTTCGAAGTGAATGCTCAATCTATGAACTGACATTCGATGGTAAAGATGACGATCAAGTGGTAATGGTTTACAGTCGTTTATTCATATTCTAAAGTAATACTCATGGGTAATAGTATGGTATATGTAATGAAACATTGCCTCAGTATTTTTCACATATCTTTGCCAGCAAATTTTCTGCAGACAATTAAAATTGAAGGCTGTTCAGCCGTGGCAACTGAAACAGTTGTCACAATCAATACCGTGTATTACCGTGCTAGATGTTCAGATGCTCAGATGAGAATCATTATGTCCCCATTTGGAAAAGGGTAAGTTATTCACAGAAACGCTTCATATTAGAATAAAACGGCTGTAACCACTTTCTGACCACAAATCTTAATTCATTTGAGAATTACCATAGTTACAGTATAAAGATTACATCTTAATGGGCTTATCATAAGGGATTCTAGTTGTTCAGCCGAAGAGCACGCGTGTTCAGTTGCATCGGTGCTGTTAACACTAACACAACTATCACGACTTTTTAACAGTATCCGCGATATCTGTACAAGTACCACAAGTTCCAAAGAATTAAAATGGTTGCAGCTGAAACGGTCATCCATAATTTCATAAGCACTTGGCAATTTGCATGGCCATCGGATCGCTCAGTCGACCGTGAAGCACATAGGTAAGGATTTCAGTTTCTACCACGAAAAATAGCATGCCGAGTCTTGTAGAAGATACCAAAAATATAGAAAACATGTAGGTGACAAAGCAAATAAAAGAACTTAATAGAAGCCGTGATCCGCTGAACATTTTATAGTTATCCGTTTCGTTCAACTAAATCCCGAACACAGTGTAGATGCTTGTGACAGGTATTAATTTACTTGGGTCTTTGAAAGAATAATGAATCCCTTTGTCATCCGTTTATAAATGTAAATTAAATTCCACCGGACAAAACTGAAAACAAATGATGACCGTTGCACATATGAAATAACCTGTGCACCACTGTCACCTGCTACCCGATTCACTGTGACCAGTGGAGGGTGTCAACCAGATAAAGCATTCCATCCGGCAAATTTTTGCTTGCACACAACCCACCGATTGACTTCGTGATCAAGGCCATAGCATTGATGAATCGAGAGTACTCCAATCGCCAATCCACGTCCACAAACCGATGAACCAAACGCGACAGGAGTGAATGGGGCAGAGTATAACCTACAAATGACACGACAGGAAAATCGCAATGAACGAAGATCAAACGTTAAAAGCCTGTATATGTGTTCGTTCAATGTTCATGGATAAACATAAGAATCTCCGGGACGAAAAAAACTTTTATGAATGTGCCCACTGAGCTCATCTAACCTGCTGCATCAGAAACAGTTCAATTATTACACCTGTTTGAGTCTGTCTTTGAGTAGTCATTGAAGCTTGAAAAAATCCATTGTATTCAAATCCATTTCATCCGAACATGGAAAATCAAATGAACCAAATATTTTACCAACAATAATTATTGCGCCTATCCAATTTTTACCCTCTCTCACTATTTTGGTCCGTTTTTCTATTTATATTGACCATCGTTATTGAACGGCACGACTACCAGAAGTGGACTGCCTAGGTAACATATACCAGATGGGAACGTATTTCACGCTAATTCCAATCAGACAAAGCAATACAATAAAAGCAAATTTTCCTCTTTAATGAAGCAACGAAACAAAAACGATGGGACGCGAAAGTAGAAAAACAGCATCTCCATCATTGACAGTATTCAACAATAATTGCATAATCATGTTAAAGCGTACTAGATACAAGTTCATCTCATGCGATAGTGTGATTTCGATTGCTGTTTCCTGATACAAAATACACTGTGGAATCGTCAAACTGATAAAAACTATTGTGAATTACTAGAGTGGCCAGATGCGCAAATGTTCCTATGCGTGACTAAATAGTTTTTAGCCACAAATAGGGCGCATTCCATGGACACCAGCACGGAAACGATTAGCATACTACTGACTCAGCTCAATTATGCTTCTGCAGCATTGTCTGCGAAGGAACTTGAAATGAAAGCATGAGGTGAAATTATCAAAACACTCACTAGAAACAAATCAACCGTTGGTTTCCAAAGCAGTGCTGCATAATTAAATGTATCACTGAAAATTCGTTTTTCTTTGCGGGGATTTTCCAATCTACGTAGCGATTTAAAGGCTGCACTACATCTGCGTCTAAAAGGAATCGTGTAATACGTGACGAATCATCACAGGATATATTTGAACCCTAACCATTTGACCTCAGACACTCTAAACTAGCTTGAGTAACCCAGGACTTATATACACATCGTTTTTCCTAAAACGCATTTCCACTGCGTTAGCCATCAGCAAACACTGAGCGGAGCTAACACGAGATACAAAAGCGTAACCAAAATGGTAAACTTGAACTCTTTCATTTCAATTGTTCGCTGAGCTTGTAATTTATTTGCAAGCATTTCATCACTAGCCGAGTTGACATCGTCGGCTCCGTGAACAGACAAAATGGAGTTCAGTTCACAAGAGCTATGAGAACCGATTTTATTTACTTTGTCAATAGCTCAACTCTAGAATTTTTCCAAAATAAATGACTTGTGTTTTGGATGTGACGCAATTGGCTGTGGAATGAGACAGATAGGATTGAAAGGCTGTTTATTCCCGTTTAAGTTTCATCATCGTACAAGCCGTACCGCTACCGTCGTTCTGCACTTGGGATAAACGGTATTAACTTTTCGTTTATGAAGTGAATGTGATATTTAGGGATGCAGAAGTATCCGAGATGGTGAATCGTTCACCTATGGAACTGTTAAGCGCTTCACATTATCCAAAGGTTTTACGCATATGGCCACCTGACATTCAACGGAAAATTGAATCGCTACATAGTCTCTAACACAATGTTCTGAAAGTGTATGATTTTACTTCTATTCAATCAAAAAACTCTACCTCTTGAACAGTAACGTCATCGTTTGACAGTGAACCGCGAAACCACTGCGTATCCCATCTGTCAGCAACCACGGCGTGTGCGTTTGTTCTTGATTACCTATGCAACTGAAATTTTGGCAAAATGTTACATCCGGTCATGGATTTCTTGTTGACTCCCTTACGCGCTCACCCTTGGTCCTAAGCAATGAAATGTAGCCCAATGTCAGATCACAAAGCCATGTTCTATAGATAACGGATATCGCTTAGAAAGGAACGGAAAGCAGCAACGTGCGTCCCATTCTTATAAATTATGCATCGAAACTGGTTGGCTGATTTATCCGTTCTGGTGAATATCCAATGCTTAAAAAGGAACCAACGTTTGTAGTTAGCTCTTAGTTCCAGTGATCTACCACGGAGTGCATAACCATTTAACGAATAATTGATTTAGTTCCACAGGATGTACGACGTTGCAACGACGTTACCAAAAGGAAACCTGCTCAACAGATTATTATATTTCAGAAGAAATGGGTCGCAAATATGACGATATTTCTACCTTTGATTCTGCTCAAGGTTATCAACATAATTAGCTACTGAGTAGTTATTGGTGACCGAAAATGACCGTTTCAATAAGCGGAGGCAACCACACTGAGGTTAGGTAAACAAATCTTTCATTATTCATTGGCTAGATAAAAAATGCTATCCTCAAGAAACGGTGCTGCTGTCGAAATTTAATTGCTAAACAAACAGAATGATGAGGGAGTGCGTACAAACATGTAAACATATGTGGAACCGATCATGTTGCTACGTCTTACGCAGTGATGGTGATATTTAAATCACAAAAATTGAATATCTCTCTTGATAGCACGTTTCACCCCTTCCCGAGAAAGAATGAAACTGCGGTACATAAGCATTCATCAGTTGGAAGCATTTGGAGGGAAACAAGTTTGCCTTGATCTTGCATATGTCTGACTTAAATATCGCTTTGCACAAAGCGGTTAGCGGAGAAAACATGGGTTTAAAGCACCAGGTGGTTATATGTAAGAAATAGACTTTGGATTAGCTCAACACAATTCATTTTACGAATATAATATAAGTGCGTATGCAGAACCGGTGAACGAAGCCGATGGTAGGTGATAAAAGTATAGCCCTGTGAGAGACCAAGTTGAAAGAGAAACCAGTGCTGTTTACCAGTGGGGAAAGGATCTTCTAATGAAAAACCTTGATTAGTACTGAGATAAGATGAGAAAAATCGTATTAAGTAAAAGGCACTAGAAAATATATTTAATCAATGGTTCATATTGAAATCAAAAAATACTTATCACTTAGGATAACTCCATCATTGCATCGTTGACAACCTCCAGTTACCTCAAGCTCAATCGCCTTTTATTCCTCTCTTTGTCACCGTCAAAACTTGTGTTGTTTTTATCCACTCACACGTCTGTATTGTCATTATTATTATTAATATTATTGTTATTATTATATAAATGAAACCACTTGATGTGTACTAAACTTTCTTCGAAACCATCCTTTTTACACTTTTTGTGGGTGTTTAGGGAACTGAAGAGTCAACTTGAACGAAAACCTCAGTACCGGGGCCTACTCAAACATGGAGACTTTGAAGGCAAAATTTGTCGAGCACTTTCGAGAATAACTTTGATCTTGCGGGCAATATTAAATGAAGGTGCATGTCACGGTCGATGCAATCCGCTAGTGGTATGTACATAAAACACCGAGCTCCGCAAAAGACAGACGTATCCGGATAATACGACACGACTAGCCTTTATTTGGTTTACATTAACGAATATGCCATACAACATTTCACATTATACATGACGGCATGTTGCTCAAAATTGCCAAAGCAATCCCTAACAAACAGTAAAACTAGCATTGTCACAACACAAAGAGCTTCTTCACTCTCATCATGTCTACGTGATCTTTCCGGCACAAATCCCAATTACATTTGACTGCTTTATAAACTACTCACTGATATTGTATTTCCATGCAACTTGCATCAGTTGAGATGCAGGGAAATCATCCCAGACGTGATCCACTAAATATTACTGTTCCATCTTGTGCTTTCAAAAAACGGTTGCAAACAATTTGTTTCCTGCTATGTGTAATTATGCTTATTCACACCGTGGTCAAACGGTGAACTGTTTAGGGTAAGATCGCATCTTCTATAATTGACGGTAATTAGAAGCGTGGGAGTTAGATGTAAACGAATGCATAACTTTTGCGCTGCAACTTGCATACTTTTAAAGAGCTTGCTTCTGCTAGAATATAGATCGGCTACACGGATCACAAGGATCAATACAAATTCTAGGAGTAGGAAGTTAAATTGTATAATCCCACACCCTTGGGTCGTTTTATTAAAGTATGTAACTCTTTCCATTGTAAACTGCAAGTCCGTTCAATTCAGTTTTTACAACTATCAGCCATCCACCTTCGTGCGACGGTTGTGATTACAGTCTTTTGGCTGACAATTTGGATGAGGCGGTAGACGAAAGATGGTAAAATTCCATGTAGATTCGAAAGGAAAGTGGAGGATTTCAGTGGACTAAGTTGGGGAAAAATAGATAGAATGCACGAACTCCATTGTTTACGGCACTAGGCTATATCATTCAGTCTTTAACCGGCGGTTACTATCATCCCAAGGTCCCCAGCCAGAGAGCCTAAGGCGACCTATGTAACGGAGTCTCCAGCATGAAGATAGGACTGTTTCCTCAATCAAATCTATAACAAAGTTCAAACGAAAAGGAGAGATATGGCAACCCTAACGAACACCATTTTGTGTAATGAACTCGGGGCGAAAAAGCGCCATAAGCTAGGACTCGGATTCAGCTATGGGTAATAAGAGATCGCAATTTTGAAATAAACTTCTCTGGTACATCCTTCAGATAAAGACAGTTTCGGAATCATAAGCAGCTTCCAGATTGAGGAAAACAAAGATTTTTTGTTCTACAAAAGGAATAACGGTGTTTTAAATTTTGGCGAAGAGTGAAGATTTGGTCGATACAACCTCGATCAGGTATAAAAACACCCTTATTTTCACGCGTACACTCTTCGCAATCGACGGAGTATGATGCTAGCGAGAGGTATGGAGGCAATGTATAATAAAATTATTCCTCTATGGTTTTTACCAGAGGATCTGTCACCTTTCTGGTAAATGGTTATGATGACCGCTCCGGACCATTCAGTTGATGCCTGTTCGCTGTTCCACACCAAAGCCAGGAGTTTATTTAACTCCAAGAATAACGCTGAACCTCTATCCCAAAACCCAGATGGGAACAGCCCATCTAGACCCGAGGCCTCTGCCTCTTGGGATTTACCGGGAAACCTCCATTACAGGTGTAGGACTGGCATTAACTGGGAGTATTTTCCCAGTCTAAGTGCGGGGTGATAGGTCAGATGTCGATGAGGAACAATCAAACTAAGCCTCTAAATGTTCAGCCCATCGATCAAGATTGCGTTGCTGATGATGAATCAATGTGCCATCAGATTCTTTAATAACCTCATTTACGCCTGTGTTCCCGAGGCCCTGTATTTTTAAGTAGACGAAAAAGAGTGCATTATTACCAAGAGCCGCAGTTTTTCCATCTCTCTACACCTTCCTACTTATCGTTTTTCGCAGTCATTCCACAGAGTCTTAATGAGTTGACGTTTAAGGGATGTACGGTCTGTCACATGTGGTGTCAGGAGGAAGGCTTTTGCGGTCGTCCAACAGGGTAGCCAAGGTCGACCAGATCCATCTTCGGGCCTTCAAAACTGCGCCAGGATCCGCCTCTGTTCTATTCCAGGTTTTCATTACTTCTTTCATTTGCTTCCAGTTTTCATTGAGTGGATCGGCTGGTGGTTCAAGGGATTGGAGATCGGAGAGTTCCTTTACGAAGGATAATTTGCAATTTTCGCTGACATCGGATCGTGAGTATCCGTTGCCGGTGTCTTTTTTGCGGTTATTTTCCAGGCATAGGGACAGTCTGTCTCGCAACAAAGCGCAATCTATATGCACAGGTGTGGAACAGTGAGAGCAGCAGGATTGAACTGGCCCTCTCCAAGCAAGGCGGTGTCGTTTCTTGTTCGAGAGTTTGATTTCTGATAAGAATAATCCGTGGTCAGCGCAAAGTTGAAGTAGGTAATCTCCCTTGCCATCCGGTAGGCTTGAATTGTACGTGGTACTTCAATAAGCCTTTCTCATTAGTCTAGGTATCCTATTTGAACATTGAAGTCTCCAGTGACTACTACAACGTCCGTTGATCGAACACTTTGGAGTAGTTGAAAAATATCATTGTAGGATTCAGTCCTATTTTCAGGTGTGCTGCAGTCGGTCGATACATACAAAGATACGACTAACAAGCATAGACGCTTCATCCTGTAGCTGTTGACTTGTACTGAACCGTTGAGACGTAAAGCACAGAGTCAGCTTCCGAGTGGAACCCAGTGAAGAAGCGAAAGATCAGTCTTAGCACTTAGGGCAATTCTAACCCAGCAACACCAAGAAAGTCAGGTACCACATCGCCCAATACATGAAGGGTGAGGCATGAAGGTGCGGTTGGTTCAGGAGAACGCAGGGAGATGATTTGGCTGGGATCTTGCATACTTAATTTGGAGATACAACATACGTCTAAATTGAACGTTTCAAAAAATATATTTAAGGTAGCTTGTTGAAAAATCTGATGGAGTGTGCGAACGTGGAACGCGGCTAAGTAAAAAAAAGGAGTGTTGGCTGCAAAAGTTTTATAACTTCTGATTGTTGGGCCCTAATGGTAAAGCGCTGAGCGGTATCCGATGGCGGAATCTGGGATTATTCAGGACTGAGGGGAACAACTAGACAGATAGAGAAGGGGTTTATCCAAATGGGTGCCTCAGGCTTCAGGGCACGGCATACCTCGCGGCAGCTCACACCGATGAAGGGTTTTTCTTTGAGAACCCTAACAGGAGACTTCGACTCAAAAGTTTGACCCAAAATGCAATGGATCGTAAATCCAACGCAAAAGCATGACCGAAGCACCCGTGTGGAAACTTCTAGAGACCTGTCACGCAAAGCCTTCGGGTTTCGGTTCAGTTTTTGTTCACTGGTGTGTTTATTTTCGGTCCGCTGTTAGTGACTAACCCGTAGCTTCATATAATCAATTATATAAGCGGAACGAGGACGAAACGGGGTCTGATCAGCTTTGGCGGGCGGTAGCTGTCCAGTGAAGTGCAAAGACTTGTCCCACCGTCGAGAGGAAGCCCCAGGTACCCCACTCCTATGTCCATCTAGTGTGAAGGTTTTGACCCTCCCCGTGTTTATTTGCTGGAGTGACCTCTCTAGCGGCGAGCGTGAATAGACAAGGAAGCCAGAAGGTGCCCGAGCAGCTGACATTGTAAGACTGAGCTTTGTCTGGCTTTTACCCATTGACTTTTCAGGCATGATTTCATCTTCGGCTGTGAAAAGCCATCCTGTGTAGTTCTCAGGGTCAGGGAGGTACGCAAGCAATCACATTACGTCAAGGTGCAGTCTCGTCATGGTGGACCGATAACCTGCTGATTATGAGTGTGCCTAATGCGTGTCCTATGAAAGACCCTGTAAGATAGATCAGAACCAAAGATTTATCAGTGACGTGTCACATCAACTCTGTTACAGAACCGTCGTTAATCTCTTGGGGTATTTTGGAAAGAGGACATCAGCCCAGCAGAGGCTGAGGGCGCCTTCTAGTTGCACCGGCACCGCTCCTCCGAGACCGTGTTTAGTGAGCTTTATTCAAAGCTAGTCACCGATCTGATAACCGTTGGACTGCCCATGTTACACCAAGTAGTGCACACATCTACTGCAGCTAATAAACTAAACTACTCCCCACGATAATCAATCTCAGACCTAATGCAGTAGCCTAATGTACTGAATATTTCTACAGTGTGTTTGGTTTAAAATGAATGATTCCCCTTTTTCCAAGAGGAAGAATTCTTTCTGACTAATGAAACGCTGTAAGCTGTGAGCAGGATAGAGCAGCAAAGAAAACCAAACTGATTCCATTGTGTACCTTTTTCAGACAGTCTAGTCTGTTTTCATCACAAATCTCCAATGTGTGATAGGGAGCACAGTTAAAGTAGATACGTTATTCCTAAACTAATGAATACTAGATTTCTGAAAACCATCAGTCCAAGCACGGTCACAAGGTGGTAACGTCACCAAATTATCACCCCAGGGGACGTGTCCGAAGCACACTACCACCGCTGACTTTGCTCATTATGTGCTGCGTGGAAGCCCTTTGATTGTTTGTTTCTGCTTTCTTGAACAATATATCTCTGCATATTTTATAGGGGAAGTAATTTAAATGAAAAAAATATTAATTATGTCCTGTTTCGGGCGGATAGGAACCCTATACGGAGGGGAGGTGGAGTTATGGTATA